>JAAGNO010025640.1:77359-99929 GCA_033439905.1 Ceryle rudis | reverse complement strand
TTTCTTAATTTCACAATCTACCTCCTGTTGCTGTCAGTGGGCATTTTACTATTTACTTGGAAAACCCCAATCTTTTACCCCATAAAATAGGAAATAATATCTTCCCTATTTGCTGCATCTGCTATAATCAGTGCACACTTCAGATCTGTTGAGAGCTGCAGAGAAGAATCATCTCAGGTTTGAATCCTAATACTTTGGGCTATAAAACCCATTGGTTATTCCTCAGGGACCCTACCAGAGGAATGCAATGATAAAAATCCAGGGAATCATGATAGCTGAACCAGAAACACCCTGCTCTTTACAATATTTATTGCAAAGCAGTGGTCTCCAGTGAAAACTCCACTGATGAGAGTGAAGCATGCTCTGGTATTTAGGCTATGGTAGATGACAGCCATTAGGCAGAAGGGTTCTTTTCCTGTACAGATGGGTCATGTAGCCCAGGTCTCAAGACACTGTTCATTTTCTAGGTTGGTTGGTTTCATTTGACTGCTCTGCTCTGAAATCATTAACCTGATTTTGCCCATGCCTGTCACATCACCAGCATAATGCATCTTCTTGATAAAAGGTAAACTTTTGGTATCTGGAGGGTAAAGGAAATAAAAAAGACTCATAGCCGATATAAATCAAGAGGAAAAAAAGAGAAAAGGAAGCCACTTAGAAGACTAGGTGTCATTGATTGACTGTAATTTTAAAGGGTCTCTCTTATGATGGACAAATTCCTGAAGTGTTCATTAACTAATGGAATTACGGTGGCAGACTCCTGCTGTCTCCACGGAACATCAGGTTAAAAAGTGCAGAGGAATAATGGGCTTTTCTTTATCATGGATCAGCGTTCCCACCGTCTGGAGCTCACTCAGAGAAAGGATCAAGAGGGTTTTCACTATTGAAATTTGTGTTTATGCTTTCCTCTTCCGCAGTAATAGTACACACATCTACCAGGGGATGAGATGGGAGAAAGGAATAAAGAAGGCAAGAAGAAAATTCCCCTTCTGAAATGCTTGGTAACAAATGAATTCCCTGCTCAAAGCATCAAATGAAGCTGAACTCAGAGGGTTAAACAATAGAAGAGCAGCACCTGGGCTTATAATATATTCAATTACCCAGAAAACAAAATCAATTTTGTTTTTGTTAATAGCACTAAAATATGCATTACACTATTTTAATTAAAGCCGTCTATTACGCTTGCCATTCAGCTCATTCCTGCATATTCCCTTAGGGCAGTAGTCATGTACTGTGATAAAACATAATGAAAATAATTTATAAAGGAAACAATACAATAAATCAATCTAATGCCTAATGAACCTGCATTACAAGAATGGAGACAATTTTTTTTTTTTTTTTTTTCAAAATGTGTAGTGCTTTCTCCTCAAATGATTGGAAGAATGCCCTACAGCGCTTAAAATACAGCACCTTGCTCCATCTCAGCGTGCTTTCAAAGCACTGTGACTTGCAATTTAAGCAGATCTTGGCAAAACAAATAGATATGCCTTTCGTTTCCACTAGCTTTCTAATTTTTCTGTTATTTTATCTTTAGTCAGATTCTTCTGCCTCGTAGGGCCACCTGTAGAGACCACAGGGATTCAACTCATCTGCATACTTCAGCAGTCAGCTCTTTGTTGTCTGTATTCCAGTAGACCTAGATTTCATAGCTAAGATCAGGGCTGTCTGGGGCTGTGAGCTCTTCAAATACCAAATAAAACCAGGCTCTTCCCTGAAGATCTCACAGTGCCAATAGGCAAAAAGAAAGATTAAAGGTGAGAGAGAGGGACCATTAACACTTTCGCTCTAGTGGAAGGGAGAAGGGCACTGACTAGAGGTGAGATATTCTAAAGGATTCAGGATCCCAGCCCTGAGTTGCCACAGAAGGACCAGAATTTGTCAACGACCACACAGAAATTCCATGGCTGAGTCCAGTCTTCACATCCTCCATAGGTTGGTCCTGTCAAGAGAGTCTCCTATATGTATTTCTTCAAGGTTAAGTTCTACCTTAGTGTTACTTTCATGTACGTGAAAGTGATAATTCCTGCAGTTGTGAACAGTTACTCCATGAGAATTCTCAGCTCGCTATCAAAAAGATGGGAAAAAACAAACAAACAAAACCAGGAAAAACTCCATTGCCATTAATGACTTTTCTCTCTATAGAGAAGATTTTTTTTCCACATTCAGCTAATGAGTGCATTTGTGAATTACCTTTACCCAAGAGGAAGAACTTTACCTACCACAGCTGAATAAACTGAGATCGGCCGTGAAATTGCAACATGTTGTTCTTGTAGCCCACCGGTAAGGTGGGAGCAAAGAAGAAACAGAGTGAGGAGGTGATGGGTTCACCAAATGTCCTCTGGGTGTGGTGTTTCCCCTTTATCGTTGCAGGGATGGAGTGGCTTTTGCATCATTTAAGCTAACTGAGATAATTTATTTGCTTAGATCTTTCCCTTTTTCCATTAAAAAAAAAAAACCACCAGGCTAGAGCTCCAAAATGCTTTTCAAAAAAGTCAGTTAAAGGCCCATTGCAGTGAGCTGAATTGGGCCAAGAGGGGAACAAACACCCTCCAAATGGTATTTCTTGAAGTGCCAGAACCAAGTCTTTAATAACCTAGAGTTCCTGTGTGATAATTTAGGACTAAAATTTATTGCTTTGGTTATTTATTATTTTTCTGGGGAAAAAAAAAGAAAAAAGATAGACATAAAAGAATGGCTCAAGATAAATACTATCAAATACTTAAAGGCTGTTAGGGAGCAGTGCCAGAACTATTAGTCATTTATGGTTTTTTGGGTCTCCTTTCACACCAAACCACAGAATGCTCCAGAGTACAGCAGGAAAACCCAGGACAAGCTGCTGGAGCAGAGTTGCAAGAGCTACTCTGAAAGATTTCAGACAGAAACCCAGAGGAGCAGGGCTTGGCAAGCTGTCAGAAGAACCAGAAGGAACCATTTCCTCCTGATGCAGCTGGTCAGAGCTGCAGTAGCTCACAGAAAACCTGTGTGACACGCAAAGTCCCAGCCCACACTGGGGTACAAATTTAGCAGGAGACAACCATCCTTGCCCCGCAGTGGGGCAGCAGCTAACATCAGCTACTCCATAACAGCTTGTCTTCTTGAGAAACTTCTTCAACTGGCTGTTGCCAGCTATAGAGCTACTGTTCCAGGTAGCTGTTACAAGCTCATCCTCTAATTTGGGACAGAAGGTACAATAGCTTTGGAAGCCTGCTGACAACCAGCATTAAATGTGTCTGAGGAAGCCTGTGCTCCATAGGTTACCATCGGCAGTAGCCTTAGGTCAGCAGGCTGACCACCCTGTAGTTCTATAAACCATTTCGTAAATTTTATTCGTCTTGCTAAAAGAACCAGAATCCTTTTGCTAAACTAGGTGAGCAAATGCAAAATGGTCAGAAAAAGCTCCCCCAGCCTGGTAGGTGACAGGAATCATTTGCATTTTTTTCCTCCTTGTATTATTACTTCTACCATATGTGACTTTTTTTTTCTCGGTGAATAATTATTTTGCTTGACAGAAGCCTCCCTGGAAATGTGTGTTCGTATATGAAAAACTGTCCTAAATGGAAGTGATTTCGACTCTTACTCTTGCTGTGAATTCTCCCTCCTCCAGCCCACTGTTTTCTGATTGCTTCAATGTTTTGAAAATGGAAATTAGTGACTTTGCTCTACTTTAAATAGCACCATAATAACACAACAGAAAAAGCAAGCCAACCATTCCAACCATCATTTACAGACAGATCTTATCTTTCTAATGAAGTGGAAGGCATTGGATGGTGGTTATTTTCCCTTTTAATGACAAATGTAGTTATTTTAGAGAGAATAGAAATTAAATAGACTATAAAACCTCCAGGTTCTCAGAGAAGGGAACTATTAATTGCTCCAAAAATTGTGCTTCCTGAGGGTTCCTTTTGCTCTATAGTTATTGTTCAGATGTTTTGTGCACCTTTCTTTCACCTTTCTTAGTCAACAAGACATTGTATATGATGGGCTATTGATTCAGATACAATTCTTACCTGTATTGTATTCATATGCCTCATGGTATATTAACTGTGTTTAAGACTGTAGATGATTAAAGTCAGATTTTTTTAATTTTTTTTTTTTTTTTTCCCAAAAAAAGAACTGGCCTTTCATTGCAAATATTTCATCTTACTCTGTCATTGCAAAGACAGAAATTTTCCTCTGTTCAGAGGCCAGAGAGAAATGTATGGAATAAGCTATACTGTAAATTTCATTTTAAGTTAATTGAAACATAAAGTGATAAAATTACAGAATACGTCAACCTCTGTCAAGTGTTTATTGGACGTGGGTGAACTGAAATCCATGACATGGTCAAATTTGGACTATTTTCAAAGAGAAAAGCAGCAGATCTCTGATAAGTAGACAGCAACCACTTTCAATCCAAATGTTGAAACTCATTTAGAAGTCCATAGTCTGCAGCGAGTGTTTTCTTGACCATATCAAAATAATATATCCTAGGGCTTTTTGGGTTTCTTTTTTTTTTTTTTTCCACACAAGAACAATTTTGAAAGTGTGGCAGCTATCCGATAAATTTTCACTCTGAAAAGTATGGCAAACTAACAAGCAACTGGAAAAACTTTGGCTATTAATGGTATGTTTTGGCAATCTCTAACTGTAGGCGTAGCATCATGTGCACCCTGTAACACGCGTACATTTCTATATACATCCAATTCTGCTCTCTGTTACAAATCAAAGTCAAGACCTGTCTACAAAAATATAAGTCTGGAGAGACTTTTTGGCCCTCTGTCTCTTTGGGGCATCTCCTTCTATTGAATAACCTACTTCTGAGAAACTTAGCTAGACCTTCACTGTTCAGTAACTTACGATTGCCTTTTTAATTAAAAGCTTGGAACGTTACTTTCTACTCATTAATCATGTTAGATTGGAGTGTTGATATAATGGGCATAGGTCACCCCTCAGATACACTAACAGCAGTTCTACTGAAGTGCGGGGTAAGATGTGTGAGGATTTAAAGCAGGTATTTTTCTTGTGGTGTGCTCTGCTTCTGCATGCCTCACCTCATTCCACACGTGGCACAACCTCACAGAATCACAGACTGATAAGGGTTGGAAAGGATCTCTGGAGATCATCTGGTGCCAACCCCTGCTCCAGCAGGGTCGCCCAGAGCAGGGGGCCCAGCAGCGCAGTGTCCAGGCGGGTTGGGAATCTCTCCAGAGCAGGAGACTCCACAACCTCCCTGGGCAGCCTGGGCCAGGCTCTGACACCCTCGCACCATTGAAAAGAGTCTGGCTCCATCCTCTAGCCCCCCAGGGGCCCTTCAGCTCTTGGATCAGCATTGATCAGATCCCCTCTCAGTCTTCTGTTCTCCAGGCTCAACAGCACCAGGACTCTCAGCCTTTCCTCGTTGCAGAGATGCTCCAGTCCACTCAGCATCTTCACAGCCTCCGCTGGACTCTCTCCAGTAGTTTGTCTTTTTCTCGGGATTCACTTTTGGTCCATATGATGACAGCACTTCACTTGGTTAGACAGAGCTTGAACAAGTAGTACAAAATCAGTAGTACAAAGGCAGGGTGCAACTCAAGCCTTACTCACACGTGCAGTTCCACACATCTCAGCTACTTTCTCCTCATTTTGCAGAGTAACACATGCTGCACGTACGTAAGCCTTCTGCTTACCTGTAGCACTCACAGCTCCTTCAGTGAGTGTCCTTCTTCCACAAAAATCAATAGCAAAACTCCAGTGGTAGCAGGACTGGGTCTAACGGGTCTGGCTTTTATAAGAAATACAAGCCTTAGCCTCTGCTGGTATAAATCAACAGAAGTCCCCACTGGAGCAGGGCTAATTTACACCAGAGCAGGATCTAACTTTACATATTCTCTTCTTTTCTTCTTTTTTTATTTTTTTTTTCCTCTGTCTTACTGGCAAGGACCCAACAGCAAAGCTTTTTGTGCATTTGTTTCACTTTGTGTAAGGTCAGCTAAGGTTTTATGTAAAACAGATGGGCAAACTTAAAAATGATTTTTCACATTGCATTGAAAACCAGTAAAAAAGCAAAAGGGGGGAAAATTGCTCTTTCTGTTCTTTCAAAGGTTGTTGCACTGGTTATTTTACTCGATGCCTCAATTTTGAAACAAAAAAAAACCAAAAACAAAACCAAAAAAATACCCCCCCTGCTTTTATTACAGTGGAGTTGTTTTCTTTACTATTCATAGAAGTCTTAAAGAGAATCAGCAAGAAAAAGAAAATTCCCAGTGGTTTATTGCCAGTTTTAAAATGGGGATATAGTCCCTAGGTTACAAAATAAAGACTGTATTTAAACATCCTTTAACATGTTCTGCTACATTTTTCCCCTCACAAGTCCATAATTTTGTGGTATCTAATGCTGTGGGGTAGAAGCAGTCTGTAGACATAGAGGTTACCAACCTGGAAGGGGCTATAGCACAACAATTTCAAATAACCCAAATAATCCTTCCCTTCTTTAACAAAAACTTAAATGATGCAAATGGAATTTTGTGGTTATAGCACTCTTCATCCTAAGGCACACAAACCAGCAGTTGGAAGGGCTGTTCTGTGGCTGTTCTGATTGCTGAAGCAGGGTGGATTTTTCTAATGAATCAGGTTCTTTGTGTCTAATTAGGGCTGATAGATTTAGGTATTTCCATTTGTTCCCGTGACTGTAGGCTGCACTATGTTATCCGTGCTCCCTTATACACCAAAGAGAAGAGCCAAGAAGTCTGTCTGTGCATTCTCCAGGTGTATCCTTGTGCCCTTCCCCTTGAGCCTGGACTCTGAATATTACTTGTTACTGGTGAGAGAGTCTAAAAAACCTGAGGTGCAGAGGAGCGAGTTCAAACAAAGTCCTGGAAACCGTGATCTGTAAATAACGACTGGACAAGCAGGGGACTGGTAATGAAGAAAGGGGTGGCAGGAAATGTAGAAACAGTCTTGAAGTACACAGAAAAAAGGATGTTTATAGCTTGGTATGTACATTGTTAATGGATTGAAATCAAAATAACAGGAGTTAAATTTTAGGAGAATTCACATTAGGGCAAAAAATTCTCACAACATGAGATGAGAGTTTCACTGGGACAGCCAGGCTGGTGACCTCCTGGTGCTGCCAATGTCTCTCAGAACAGTTTTGACAAACATCTGGTAAGAGTGACACAGGCACAGCTGATGCTGTCCTGGGCGTGGGGAGTGGATTAAGCTGACCTTGCACGGCCTTTCCAGCCTTACGATGTTGTAAGTACGGTTGAACATATACATATTTATATTACATATCTATAATATCCAGGTCATGAACGTGGTTGCAAAAATGTGTGTATCATGAGAGTTTTACAACCTTAGAGGGGGTTTGACTGGACTAAGGTGATATCAGGGATAGCTCACGTTTTAGCTTAGCCTGATGGATCAATCAACCATGTATTTATTTGCAATCTAGTGCTAAAAAAGAAAGACAAAAATAAATAAGCTTAGAGAGCAGTTGAGACAAATTGATGTCATTAGTAAGTGTTTAATTCATTGAACTGTACAGGAAGAGAGGTCTCTCGGGATGAAGGAAGCCAAGCTGACCACAGAACTTGAAACCAGCTTACTTACAATTACTTGGGGGGGGGGGGAGGAGAAAGAAACTGTACATTTCAGCTTCAGGGTTTTTTTTTCAGACCAGAAATGTGACAGTCATTTAAAACGGGGGGGGGGGGAAAAATCCACAAGACAATTTTCATTTTAGTTTACATTCAAACATTTCAGAAGACAAATAGCCTTTAAACTTTCCAAAATGCTTGGGGTACTTCAAAATTAAAATACTTTGATGTACTTGGACAAATTGAATCCAGGATGCTTCCACAAGGGCAGGAGAAGTAATAAAGCTGCTGACTGCTTGCAACGGTTAAATGTTTAGTCTACAAGCTTAAGAATGGTTCTGGAAACCAAAGCGAGAATGATTTTCATTGCAGATGGCCGTGATGGTTTCAGTTAGGAGTGAAGTCGGCACGTTGACGTGCTTATGAAACTGAATATTTGGCTACTTTCTTATATTACCGAAATAAAGACAACAGCCTTGACCACAAATAATTTGAATTGATGTTTCGGCACTTTATAAAGGAATTAAAATAACGTGCTTTTTAATTTCTTTTTTTTTCAGGTGAGTTATTTCAGCCTGATCTTACTGTAGCTCAAGCTATCTCAGTCTGGTATCTGCAGTTATTTGAAGACACTGTCTACAGATTCAGTCCAAAATACCTGTGACTAAAGTACTCCTCAGGACTCAGGAGAATGCTGGTTTCATGCTAATTTCACTAATTGTCCTTGGTATGCATGGGTGAGGGAAAAGTCTGTGGGCAGGCAGATACCCTTGAAAGGGCAGATGGGAGTAAGAATACAAGAAGAGGATGTTAGTGAATGCTCATCATTATTTCCCCTATGAATGTAAAGAAACTTTTACAAAAATTATGTGAATTTAATTGCTAACTTTTTGCCGTAGTATCTCATCATGTAGAGCTTGTTAATAGTGGAAAAAGCTCAGCATTGCTTACAACGGTTTAAATTTTACAAGAGCAAAGCAATTGCATCATTTCCCTGAACAAATGGAAATAACTGATTTCGTATACAGGAAGCTAAGAAAATAGACAACCATGAAGGGACACTTTCTGTTAATTTAAAATCAATTTCTACATATATAACTCCATATAACTCCAGACAGAGCTGTGTAGAACCAATTGTCCCAGATACTGAAAAACTAATGGTCTTGTCCTTCCAAAAATCAGGAATACCGCATTTAACGAACTTCCTTTTTTTAAATAATCAACTCTGAGTTATTTGCCTTTGGCTTTCAAGCTTTTAGCATGTGCTTGGGTCACATTTTCACACTTCTCAGCTAAAAAAGAAAATATTTTTTTTTTAAATGATGCCCTAGAGTCTCACATAATCACATTAACCCAGGAAATGGGACTTGAGGAAAAATACCAAATATTGTGAAACTTTTGATAAAAGCATGGAAGTTAGGAACTATAAAATAGTAGTATATTAAATGTTTTTCAGAACAGAATTCCCTTCTGATTTTAGGGCAACAGAAGGTTGGTGGATGAAAAATAATCCTTTGTTGTTGTGTATTTATGGAATCAAATAGTTGCTATGTCTGGGATACTCCTGAAATCCCTGTGCTCCAGAGAGATGATTGTGGGTTTTTTGGTGAACTTTCCAGGCTGAGTGCATCTCACTGAAAAAAGTAATCCTGTCGCATGAATTGCATCAATTCAAGACTTCTGTCTTAATTATTTCCACTAGCCTAAATAATGATTTATGGTGATGAGGTCGGTAATGTAGCAAACAAGTAAATAAGAGAAGAGTTCCTTAGAAGAAAGGCTGAAACATTATTCTATGACTCCTCAGAATATTAAATTACTGAATGCCTTTAGTTAATGAAGTTTGTAGGCATCTCAGCTCTCTACAGGTCTTAAGATTTATCCAGCTAGCAGTGGTTTGCAATGGGTGGTTTCTCTTGATCTGATCTTGGCCCAAGCACATGAGGAGCTGCTGTCATTAAATATGCTGAAGCTTCTTTTTCTGCTCCCAGAGACTGGAACGACTGATGAAATAGGTTGCAGAAATTTTGCCTTCCAGCTGAAGGAAGCAAAAGACACCACTCCTACGCCAATGGGACTGAAGTGCTAAAAAGCAGCCACATAATCCTGCATGACATATTTCCCCCGAACAGCCTTTGAAAGCTTTTGATTGAGATTCAAACACAATTAACAGCAACGTTTCCCATATCCTCCAGTAGAAGACTAAAAGAGTAACATAAAGGTTCTGACAAAAAGTAATTAGGCACCAAAGGCCTTGAGGAGTCCTCTCTGCATTTGCTCAATGGCAGGTAATTCCAGTGAGGAAGTATTACCTCCCCACATGCTTTTCAAAGCCAAAAATTCTGAAGGCATCCTACTTCAGCTTCCAAACCATTTAGACCCTAACACACAGTACATACCAATATGAATTTATTCTACCAGTTAACAGGGTCGAGTAAGGCTCATAGCCAAGCACTATAAACAAATGCAGTTATTCCATACACTCAAGGGGTGGGACCTATGATCTAATCACATAACAGGAGTAGTTTGAAACTTAAGCCGGTGCTTCTGCTTTGTGTTGAGGTGACATTCTGATTGTGCAGAAGTCCCTTTCCCCACTGGTTTGTTGAGCTAGACCTGTCCTCTGTAGGCTGTGATTATGGACTTTAGGGCATTCTCCAATATCCCTGTAGATTAAAGAGCTCCACTTTTGCACCAGTTCTTTTCAAGACCTTTAAGACATGTTGAACTTTTGGCCTGTAAACCAGCTGGAAGAGATCTAATCCAAATGACTGATCTGGATCAAGGGACAGCAGTGCCAGGGATACCCACAGCGAATGGATTTATGTCACTAGGAACAAGTTGTCCTGAATGTGAAAGAAGTCATAATTCAAGACCCTGGTTAAATTTTTAATGTCAACCCTGCCTCATCTGACCAAATAATTCCCTTATTGTCTAGTTCTAAGATGTTTCTGACATTCCCTTCTGGAAATAGAAATCGATGCCTCTGTTTTCAAATCAGTACCTCAAGGCACATCGGAACCCTTTCTGTAGCTCTAAGGCTTGACTGCAAACTGACTTGCAGTTTAAACTGATTGCTGTTGCCCAGATTTGACCCCCGTTTAAACACCACGGTTGACCTAATTCTAGTTTTCTTTGAGAGAAACACAAAGTCAGGCTGAGTCCAAGAACTGCATTATAGCTTCTCTGCAGTTAACCAATGTCAGTGAGACTCAAAGAACAGTCTTTTCTGTGGCTGTGCTATGGGATGTGTAGTGTTGGCTCACCAGCTAGTCAAAATAGTCTTTACTGAACGGAAATCTGACAGCCAAGGAGCAGGCCCTTAATTTTAGCCACTGCTCAATGTAAAAACAATCACATGGTTGTAGCTCACCCAGTACCAGTCATTTTAACGTGGCACTGAGAAGTGCTGCAGTGTATAGAGGGAAAGCAAGAGGCCTCTCGACAACTTTTCAGTGAAGTCATTTGCTCAATGGCAGCTGCTTTGTCAATTACCCCTTCTCCTGACCTTATGGTCTACCACAGTATGCTTCAGAGATCTCTGCTAAGGGAGACTGTTACCCCTAATGTGTTTGGACAAGTCTAGCATGTGTGCAAATTAATAAGGATGGCATCTTCTCGTCCGTGTTTTCCTCTGCAAATGTTGTCCTGCATTTCTGCACCCTGCACATCTGCTTACCTGCTCTAACTCATGATAATGTGTCTAGCAGGACGTGGGGAACACAATATTCCCTCAAGAGGTATTTTCAGGGGAGGGGAGGGATGGATGGATCTCCTCCCTCTACTTAAAGGGAGGCACCTCAAAAGACTTCTCAAAAACGGAGGATAGATTTCCTATTAAATTCTCCTCTTCGAAAACAGGAGGAAGAAATATTCCCCTAGATGTGAACGTAACACGTGAAAGCATCTGGGATGTGGGAAGAGCACCGCAGGCTGTCCTTTGCAACACTCACATTAAACCTCCAAGAAAAATTCTGATTTATTATAAAATGAAGCTGCACTTTTGCCTCTGGTATTAAAAAGTAAAATAAACCCAAAGAATATCAAGCAGCTCACGGCAACAAGTGCCTGCTGCTCTTCATAATGTTAGTCAGGCCTGTAAGCAAGGGTACAGCTTAGCTTCATTTCAGCTTCTAACATGGAATTTCTCTTTCTAAAGTAGTCTTTAATTTTTATTTTTTTTTTAGCTGAACTACATGAAGCAAAAGAAGAAAAGGTGCTGTGATACATCGGTGCATTAAAAAAAATCATTCAAATGCTTCTGCTGCCCGGTTCCCGTGAAGTTTATGAAGAAATGAATGTCTGTATTATGAAAAGTTGCCCAGTGTCCAACTGGGCAGTTGCACAGTTTGCACCTTTCCTCCCTGAAAAACAAATTCCCCCTTTTGAGCTCAGCACAGAACAGCTGGTGTAAGATAGCGAATGTGCGGAGGGCAGGATCGCCACAGAAAAGGAACGTTACCAGGGAGGCTTGTGATGGTGCTTCTCAGCTTGGTGTTGAGCACCGTGGCAGAACTTGGAGCGTGAGCCTGGAAGCCACCAGGACTCTTTTGTGGAGGGTTTAACTCCACTGAATTTTGATAGTGCAAACAAAAATAAAAGGTTTCTTTCCACATTTTTGGCAAGGGACCCCTGTAAACTTGGTGTAGTGGCAGCCATGAGACATCCTCAAAAAAAGTAGCAGAATCTTCCACGTATTTGCATAATTTCCTGCTGAATCTTTACATGTATATTAATTTTTTACATGACTTGTGCAAGTATTCCTAAAAAGCAACTTCTTTCCTCTTCTCCGTCCAGTACAGAATCATCTACCATCTTAAAAATGAGGGGAAAAGAACAAATCCAAATAGAATATTATTTATTTCTTTCTGAAATACCTTTTTTTTGGGGGGGGGAAGACATTACCCACATCCATCTCTGTCTGTGAGCTAATGCTAAATTTGAAGCCACTCCTCATCACAACTTCATTTAGTAACTTTACATAGAAAATATATGACATCTGGATTATTAAATTAGCCTGTAAATCATTGCAGCTGATTTAATTGTATTCCCTTTGCTTAGGTCATATGGCATTGTACAGCTTGTGAAGAAGCCACTTCACGAGTCACAAGGTAAAGGTGCTATAATGTTTTTAAGGGCCTCTTCCAAACATGGTCATGCATACGTAACAACAAAATACAGATTCCATAACAATGGTTGGTATGTACATGTTTGGGAGACCAGTGGAGTTTTTATTAGTTCATTAATTTAATTGTAAGGTCACTTCAAAATTCTCCAAATTCTCAGCTACAAAGACCTCATGCTGTAGCTTCAAATATTTGGAGGAATCCTGTTTTCTATCAGATGAAACATTAAATATTGACTATTAATAAGCTGTTGAATATTTCAGCACTTCTGAAACATGAACACCAGCAGCTTATTGGATTGGAGCTGCCGTTTGCAATTTGCTGTCGGATACAAAGGGATTGTTCTCATATGTTTGGTAGCACAACCAGCTAATCCTTTTTCTGTTTTCTGTTGAATATGTCACAAGCTAGTGACACAGAATGATGGGATGTTGTTTTATGAGCGATGCAAGAATAAATTCCCAAATAAGGTTTTTCTTAAACCCGGTTTAACTGGCGAACAACAGCTTGAGGAATGCTTTCTGGAATCTAAGCTGTTACGACTTGGACCCAATTTTCACAGGAAAAAGATTTGAATCAGTATCACAGCATTAAACCTTTAGGCTGGGGTTCAGAATACACTTACTCTTTTTAGTATGCATAGGCTATTTTTAGCTTTGTGCAATAATAGAACAACACAATAAAAGAGGATTATTGAGTTTTATCCCGAAAAATCCGGGGTCTTTTACTCATTTTCTAATTCTGCTGTTTGTCGAGAAACATGAGGTCCATTTTGGATTTTATTTAGCTTAATAATAATATTAACAATAACTGTCAAGATAATAGCTTAAGTTTAGGAGCCCAAAATCATGTTCAAGTCCCAAAATAAACCTTGCCTTTCATGAAGTATCCCCACAACAAATAAAGTCAGTGGTGTTACAAAACCACACGCTTTTAGAGAAAAAAAAATGAGGAAGAACATAATTTAATTTACTTTAGAAAGAGCTCTGGATGATACCCAGCTGACACTCTGGAGAAAAAGGCTTGTGATGCTTTGGCAGAGATTTTCTGTTAACTTGCAACTCATGCTATTGTCTTTATTGCAGAGTGGCAGAAATTTCATGTCAAAGAGAGCTTCATGCTTTTTAAAATGTCCTCTTTATCTGAAACAAAGTAATAGCAGGGAAAAATCTTGCAAAATGAAATTCTAAGGGAAAAAAAACCAAACCCCACAACATTTTGAGCAAATTGAACTGTTTAATTTCAAGTTAGGTCGCTCCCACTGCACACGTCTCTAGGAAATTTTAAAGCATTGAAAAACACAATCATCTTGAATTGGGAAGAAAATAAAAAATAACTACAACACTTTCATTTTTCAAATGTAAACTTCTGATGTTATTAGAAAATTTGGTCAAAACAAACTTTACTCAGAAGCCACACCTTATATGCTGCGGTAAATCTTGGGCAAAATACTGGGATTTTTCTTTTTTTTTTCCATGAAAACAAGTTTATCTGGAAAATTTCCAAACAGGGCCACTGAACTGTCTCTTCTTTTTACTGTTATTCTTTGTCTGCAGCTTGGTCCTCGGGACTTTCATGTCTCACATAACATTTACTCTTATGTTTTTTTTCTCTTATTATAGATAATTTTTAAATTTTACTTTAAGGGGTCTTTTATACTCAGCGTTCTGAAATTTTTCTCACCTTGATTAATAGGCCACAAAGACTTTAGAGAATGGATAGACATAAGTGGTAGCAGCAGAAGCAATTGGTGTCTCAGTACTAGTAGGAAGATAAGGCCAGGCAAAAACATAAAGCATGTATAAAATATCTGACATAAAGAGGCAACCCAGAGTACAGAAGATGAAAATGATTCCTTAGTGAGATGGATCTTGAAACATGAGCCTGGTACAGAGGCATAGTGTTTGGTAAGGAGAAGAAATTAAATTTTACTTTTAAATTTTAGATCATGTATCTTTAAGAAAAGAGATTTACTGATAAGGTGGGTATTAATTTATATAAAACATGGTATTAGAAAGCCTTTTAAATCACAGCCTATCACAGACCTGTATTTTAATGTGCCATGCCCTGGGACAATACTGTACATCAGAGGTTCCCAAATTATTTCACAGCACAGGCCATCTTTTAAGTGAAACCGCATCTTCTTGAACCACTTCCCCTTTGAATGTCACTCCTGTTCGGAGCTGCCCAACACCCCTTTAGCCATCGGGCAATGAGCTAACATGTACAAACACCCCCCCCCAACACACACATAGAGAATAATGGCCACCAATAAAAGAAATCTACCCTTATCCTCCTGCAAATAAAGAGATTCTTTTTCTGCTTGAGACACTCACTTCAAGTTCATGGGGCTTTTGCCTGTGACAGGTCTTTGGGCAGCTTGTTACTGATGAGGCATCATCCCCACCCTACAGCTCTGGAGATGCTCTCTGTGGGAACATGAGGCACTTAGGGGTTTTTAGGCTCATTCCCACAGTCCCTGTTTCCTGTGGCTCCTAGGATGTGGCAGAGCAGCAGTTTGGGTGGTGTTCCCAGTTGGTGAACTCTTACTCAGCCTCTGGGGCTCCAGACCCAGTGACTGCTGGGCACCAGCAGCTCTGAAAGCAAATATATACATTATTCTTGTTCTGTTTCAAACAAGTAATTCAATGTAGCAATTAATTACTTACTCCTTTAAGTAATTAATTACTAACTGCTAAGGAATTACTGCGATACTGTACATAGAAGTAATAAAATTACTTAAGGGTTTTAGAAAGTTCTTCAACAAAGCAATTATTGCCAGTTGGAGTCAAAATTATTTGTTATATTAATTACCAGTAATCTCTGCCTAGACATAATTAGACTGAAAGCAATTTTATAGTGGTGCAATATAATTATGTCATTAATAAGAAAAATAACAGATTATTTTACTTCAATTTGACATATTACGTGTTTAGGAGCTTGCAAATTAAAGAATAAAGCATTGAATTAAAACAAAGTGTGCACAAAGTTTGGGGATAATTTCTCACACCTCTAGCATGCTAAGGCAGATCTTAAAATCTGTAGAGTCTTGTTAAAGGCTTATAAATAAGAACTGAAGTTCTCAGTAAATTTCATTTCATTGGAAGTATTCAATAAATATCAGGAACTTTCCATTCAGTTCATTGCTCTTCAGTAGTTCTAAACTCTTGTGTAAATTCTACTCAGCCAACGTCTTGGGGAATGTATCTTTCAGAGATACCAATGTTCACCTCAGTAAGAGTGCTCCAATGAATCAGATAATTTCTTTCACATTTTTAATTGACTATTTGTTATTTTTCTGCTGGTATTAAAATCAGTCAGGCCCATTTCAGCATCTTAAGCACAGGCTTAGCACTGAGCAAACATTTGAGGTATCCCACTGAAGTCTTTTTGTCCAGTCTTCCTTTTTTCCTGTATTTTTTTTCATAAGGTCTAAACACGTGCTTGACAATAATTAAATAAATGCCCAAGGGGTTTTCCAAATTTAAGGACAAGTTAGAAAGGAAAAAAGGTAATTTCAGAGCATACGTATAAAACATTAACTAGTGATACAGAATGTTTCTCTTTGAAACAGCCAAAGAAACGAATACCTGGGATTTAGTAAACGAAACTTTATATCGCAAAGAAAAAAAATATTTTACTGACAACTTTTAGTCAACTTTTTTTTTTTTCTGCTAAGTCCTTATTTCTTAGACAAAGCTTTTGATCTTTTTACATGATTTTGATGTACTATGTGGTTTTAGTCTACAGAATAACATCAGAAATCAAACAGTTTCATAAGCTCGTGCGTGCTAAAGCATCTGCTAGACCTGCAGATAAGATACAGTGCAGGTACTCAATTAAATTTTAGGAAGATTCCACCTTGAGCAAGTTCTTTCTAGAGATCTGAATTTCTAAAATGTGCTATATGTACCTACTCTCATATTAATTCTAAATAAATAAATAAGAATCATTCTCCTGCACTGAACTCATGAGAGACCTAACCTACTTTTACTAGAATCTGAGGCAAAATTCTCATTCAGGAGGCTGAAAATCATTTTCATGTCAGTATTGAAAAACAAAACCTACACTGTGATTGTTTTTTAGTTTTTAGGTAGCTTGTGGCTTTCAAAGCACAAATTTTTGTATGTGATCAAGATTTTTATGGGAAATTAGTATCCTCTTTTTTTTTTTGTTAAGCTACTTTTAAGTGCTAAGTCACACGGTGAAAATGGAGCCAATTTGCAGAGCATTTCAGATTTTGATTTTTTTCCCTCGTGTGTGATGCTAATGATAAATCCCTTTTTAATGAAGTTTTAAAAGTAAAAGCAAATCTCACGTAGCTTTTATGTCACGTATTCATTTTAGATCAAAACTCTTACTGTCCCAGACCACAAGTACTAAGCAGACTAAAAGCTCCATATTAAAACTGTAGTTTTAATCCCACACCATGAGTTGCACCATAATTTATTATACTAAAATTACAGTAACAAATAG
Organism: Ceryle rudis; assembly: GCA_033439905.1. NCBI lineage: Eukaryota > Metazoa > Chordata > Aves > Coraciiformes > Cerylidae > Ceryle > Ceryle rudis. The sequence continues at coordinate 82,768 of JAAGNO010025640.1, read as the reverse complement.
CAGCGATGATGTAACACTATATTTCAACATGTTTTACAGCACCACAATGTTATTCTAGTGATTATACTGTAGTTGGAATAAATATTACTAAATTTGAGACAGATTTATTATGGTTTTAGACTTTCTTCTGCTTGGTCCAGGAAACTGAGGATTTACGCAGTAACTCTTGTTAACATTAATGAGCATTAATTGCTTATCTCCCTTGTGTACCATGAGGGGTTTCTATCCCTCTGTATGTTGGCACCTTTTAAGGTTTGATTTGGGACTGGATCGTCCCTCCAGTTTCAGCACTGTGTAAAAAGGAGGCACCAAGCCAGAAAAACATTTCAATCCTTCACAAATTCTTCCCCCTTCATCTCGATTGCGCTTGAGAAATCGTCCGCTGCCAGTCAGTTGGGAAGGAGGACCCACGCCAAACCACGCGCAGGCTCTTGGCAGGCACTGTCTTCTTCTGCCTGACTAAGGGCAAATGGCACCAGCAGGTCAAATCAGACCCAGCCTCGTTCCAGCCCCTCGTTCCAGGTGCTGAGAGCAAGGAGGCCATGAAAGGGCTTGAGGAGATGAAGAGCCTCATTTTGCCTCATTGTCTTCAACTGGAAGGTTCTGGTCTGCCATCGCCTTATGGGACAGTCTTTTGAGCAGGGCCTGTTGTCACGGGACAAGGGGTGATGGTTTTAAACTAAAAGAGGGGAAATCTAGATAGGAGAGAAGGAAGAAATTTTTTACACTGAGGGTGGTGAAAACCTGGCACCCAGAGTGGTGGCTGATGCCCTGGAAACATTTAAGGTGAGGTTGGATGGGGCTCTGAGCAACTTTACCTAGTTGAAGATGTAAATAAATTCAAGCTAGACCCCTTTCTGTGAGATGATGAACTGTAGGAGAAACATCCAGCATCCTGTTGACTAGTCACTGATTCCCCCATTTCTTACAGTCACAGACATCACTCTGTGATGTGGAGGAAAAGCAGTATTTTCAGCTAGCCCCAAAGCAGCAGAGAAAACCCCAAACTCCCAAGAAAATCGCAGAATCCCAGAATGGTAGGGGTTGGAAGGGACCTCCAAAGATAATTGAGTCCAACCCCCCTGCCAGAGCAGGACCAAAGCTAGAGCAGATCACTCAGAAATGCATCCAGACAGCTCCTGAAAGTCTCCAGAGAAGGAGACTCCACAACCTCTCTGGGGAGTCTGTTCCAGAGCTCTGTGACCCTCACATTGAGGTGGAACTTCCTGTACTCGAGCTTGTTCTTACATGAGCAGCCAAGTTGTGCAGACTACTATAGCTCCAGCTGTTCAAGTCATGAGCTTTCCAACAAGCATCTGAATTTCTGACCTGCTTGTCATTATCTCTGATGAAGAAAGGTCTGGATCCTTCTTTCATCTGTGCCAGTGCATTCCCTTGAGTTCAGTGATCTTGTCCTGGAATAGCTGATTTTCATTTATTGTTTATATTACAGCACTATTACATTGCAGGAATGGCTGCATCTGGCCTAAGCAGAGTTTCCTTTTGCAGTATAAAATCAGTGTTTAACTTTTAGTCCCATATTCAATTTTTTCAATCATTTTTAACATCTCAGAAAATTACATCTTTTAAATACATTCCCCTGCAAATCCGATCTGTGATTAGGTGGTTTATCCTCTGCACTGGCCAGAACCTCATAGACCAAGTGATGGATAGAAATGAGAAGAAACTGGGCGATATTTTTCCAGTACGAGTTAAATCTACCAGTGACTTTGGGGCAACAGAAAGGGTAAAAATACGGGAAATGGTTTCAATTTTTCAACTTGGAGCCTGCCTTGCTGTAATTTTGAGGCATGGGCTAAAGCACAGGTAATTGATCATAATGAAAAAAAAAAGGAGAAAAAAAAAAGCATTAATGAAAGTAATTGACAAAAGCCAGTCCACCTGTCAAAGAAGAGAAACCTTGAAAAGAAACGGCAGGCTTTTGAAGGTCAGGGCTCAGTGTGGTGTAATCCCTACCATCTGTGTGCAGGCTGGTGCTATTCTCAGACTGTCATATGCACTCTCTTCTTTGAAAATAATAGACAAGGGAAAAAAGCTTACCCGACAGGGAGCCTAAATGTAGTTAGCTTTATAGAAAATGAAAAAGCACCACTGTATAAACTTACGATGACCCTTAATTTTCCTTCCCCTTGACCTACACGCGTCCACAATTGGTTTCAGAGCTGTAGTGGCACTGGGAATGAAAATAACTGAGCAACCAATAAAATGTAACAGCTTAACAGCGACTTGGAGTAGTAGGCAACCATCCCCAGTGCAATCAGCCAAGCATGGTATGGCCCTGCAAAGACACAAGTGATCAAGAAATGTCACCCTTCAGCTTTTGAAGGGAGTGTGGTTCTTGCCTTGAACCTACAAAAATCTGTGGGCGGACCCCTGTGCCCGCGTGAAAATTACAATCCTCAAAAGAATCACAGAATCATGGAATTGTTTTGGTTGGAAGAGACCTAGAAGATCATCAAGTTCAACCCTTAACCCAGCACTGCCAGGTCACCATGAAACCATGTCCCACAGCACCTACCTGGCTTTTAAACCCCTCCAAGGATGGGGATTCCACCACTTCCATGGGCAGCCTGTTTGGGGAAGAGATTTTTCCTAATACCCAACCAAGCAAAGACACACTAGGTTGCTACCCGTGGTTTCATCACCCATTGGGTGTTCAGGATGTCCTACTCCCCAGAGCTGTGCTTCTGGCCATTTTCAGACAGCGTGAAGAAGCTTGACTCTGATGCTTGTATGGTCCTGTGGGATTCAGTGACTGGGTAAACATTCATCTGCTGGATCTGCAGAGCTCAGGTAGACACATACTCTCAGACAATACCCACTGGCACCTTTGATATCCAGCACCCTAGTAGAAGAGGAAAATCAGGGTTCAGTGCCCTGCATCCTCTGAACACCAACCACCAGATAATAGAGCAATTGGCCTCCCTAATACTTGTGTTTTCCTGTTGCTTCAAGATCTTAGAAAGTATCAATGTGAGTCTTCTTCACCCATGAAATACTGTAGCTTGCTGATCAGGTCACTTTGTGTGGTCTGGAGTTCAAATCCCTCAGGCAGACGAGGAAATTGAATTCAGGTTTCCCACACACTGACAGGATATATTAATCACAGAGTTATTATATTAAATAAAGGCATTAGCTCCTCTGTGGCAGTTGTACTTTGAAAGAAAAGGTTTAGAAATCCAACTCCAGAAGCTGGAATGGGAATTCCAAGTGTCGCCTCCAAACATAAAGTCCTGATGAGGGACAAATGTTAAGGCACAAGCTTGTTCTTAGTGTATCATGCCCAAAGCAGGGGCAGCTGCACACTTGGGGTTTTTTGGTTTGTTTTTGTTTTCAAATATCCACATGCAGCCCTCAGGGAGCCTGTTCTGGAAGTTGCTCCTTCCAGGAGGTGACCAGGTATCTGTAGTTTTAGTGATGTAACGTTTGGTCTCACACAACCTTAGGTTCCTTCGCTGCTCTACTCTCAATTAGTTCAGACAGAAAACGTGAAAGTTTTTCAAAACCTTTGAAAAATGGCAAAGTTTTGTAATTTACTTTCAAAATAGAGAGTCAAGAACTGTAGTAGGCTGTCACCATTCGGGAGGCTTTTCTAGTTTACGTAGGATTTTTTTTTTTTTTTTGCTATGAAAAAGGTTGATCTATTAAGATAATGACGAAGGAATTTTTATAGAGTTTTTGTTGTGGGTTTTTTTTTTTTTTCTTGTTGTTTGGTTTGGGTTTGGTTTGGTTTGGAGTTGTTGTTGTTGTTGTTTGTTTGTTGTTCTTTTTACTCCAGAGTGATAGACTTACGAAACTACCAAGCAAGACCAAACAGATCCCCCCAGAAGTCATGTTGCATACACTTTGTGGGAAATAGTATGTAGAAAAAGCTCACTATTTCTATTACTTTGAACTGATAAAAACCCATTAAAACTTCTGCCTCCATGCACAAAACCAGAACACTGCACATAAAACATCCCTCTGTTAAGTGCAGATTCCTGGGCAAACAACCACAATAAAAATAGCGTATAAAAATAACAGCACCCCACAAATGTCTAATTAAGAAGGTTCTCCACCTCTTTGGAAGAAACGCATTTTATTTGCCCTTATTAAGGTGACCTAACCATTCACTGTGCTTCACTCTTCCCTGCCTGAGTGATGGAATCAACACAACCTATGAAAATAGAATACAAGAGGAAAAGAATCATGCTCTTTCTGAGCTGTAACTGCCTACCTTTCTAGATTTAAATCACTTTTAAGTGTGTACATCAATTATTGATTCAAAAGACAAGCTCTTTATACTGTCAAAGTTTAGGTATCGCTCTAGACTATACAGAGAAGTTCAGAACTAGATCTAAACTGAAAGGTGCTTCCAGAGAATCTTCACTAACACCTTTTGCTCGTTATTTACTCACTGAAAATAAACATCTCACTTTTTTTTTGAACTATGACCCTCTGCTAATGGAATAAGATGGTACTGAAACATCTTGCAAGGCCATCCTTCCTCTCTTTTTTTCAATTTTTTTATCAATTAATTTTATTTCTTTATCCGTTGCACACATCTAGTTACGTGGTTTGCTTGTACTGAAGCGACGTAAGAGAAAATTAGGGAGTTTGAAGCTGTGTTAACACGTAGAAAGACATTTGTAGCACAACTGCTTCATCGGCCAGCCATGAAGGCCCTCAGTCCCAAAGCTCTGTCAAAGTTGCCTTTGACAGCATTAGAAGTTGGTTCAAAAAGCCAGAGGTGTTGCAATGTCAAGCAAAGATGTTTGCTGTGGTCCTCACTGACTGGTAACAGGGAACAAGAGACACGACAAAAGCCAGTGAGAGACTGGATTGAAACCTCTTCTATTAATTGAAGTTGTATAAAGGAATTCAAACTTCTAAAAATAATTCAAGGATTTTGCTAAGCAAATCACATGTTCAGACTTTTACCTTTACTGGTAAGAGGAAAGAAAATCAAAACGAAAGAAAAAAACTAAAAGGGAAAATTGAAATCTAAAATTGAGATGGAAATGCAATGAAACCTGGGTATTCTGACACCGTTGTGGCCGGTGGCAAAGAAATGGAAAGACACAGAGAGAAAGAAACAAGGAACAAAAATGTAAAAAAAATTCATATTAGAATGCAGAAAAAAAAATTATATTTTTCTATTATAGAGTAAAAAAAAAAAACCCTTCATATTTGATGATCTCTCCCTGAAAACAGCTTCAAATCTTAATGCTTTTCAGTCCTGGTCTCATATAATGGATTTTTGGAAGCACTGGATTCTACCATCTTCTGGGACAGGAACATCAAGATGGTTGCTGGGGACTAGATGACCTGTAACAGCTGCTTGACCAAGGGCTAGCTCAGGGTAACATCCTTCCTACTGGGATACAGCCAAGGAACATTGGTCTTAGT
>JAAGNO010025640.1:36817-69131 GCA_033439905.1 Ceryle rudis | reverse complement strand
ATTTCTTTTCTTCTCTCTAATTTCTGAGCTTTCCATACAGATTGAACTGAGACTTCAGAAACCTTTCCTCACTCACATACAGCAAAGACATCACAGTACTTAAATGGGGCACATACAAGTGGGACTCTCACTTAAGAGCATTCTGCCTCATAGAGAAAATAGTCACTCTATGGGTAATTCAGTTACAGTGAAGCTGTGACTGTCTGAATCCTAAAATACCCTTGTGTTGTATCTTAAGCTGCTATTAAGTATTTATGTTCCACATTGAGCTACTGACCAGCTCCACATGAAGGTGATCAAGCTTCTCTAGGAGCTAAGGAGTTAACTTAGCTATTTATTTTCTGCTTAGTCATCTTGACATGAAGGAGTTCAGAATCCTTTGAAAAGAAAAAGAGTTGCAAGTGTGGGATATAAATATTTTCCTTTGATGAGCTAGTAAAAAAAATAAAGCTGAAGAGATACAATATTTTTTCCACTTTTTCCTGCTTTTAGTGGCCTTTGGAAAAAAAAAAAATCTATCGCCATCCCAGCAAACAAAAGGAAAAGGAAAGGCACTTGTGATAATGGAAAAACACAAAGCCATGTCAAAATTCTTCCTGGCTTTTCCAAATTTGATTGGCAATATTTGACCAGCTGTAAAGATGGTGTGTGTGCCGTAATCAGCCTTTCAGTCTGAACGGGCTATAAAAGCCTCACTTTAATCTAAAACATAAACAAATCTCTTATCTATCTCTCCTATTTTGGAAGTTGAATGCAAACATAACTTAATAACTAATCTAGCAATAAAACTGCTGCAAGAAGAAATTTATAGTACATTAATCTGTAGGTTCTCTATTTGGACTGGAAATGATTACATGATAATGGAGTAAATGCTTTGCTAAGTGAATACAAACTTAAATACTGTATATATCAAATGTGGACATGCTGAAGAATAAATCTGCAGTGCATTAATTTACAGAAAGAACTTCCTTAAGTGAAACCTTCTGAAATAATAAGCCCAGGGAAGTGAGCAGGCCATCATTAAAGGGCAGGAAGTAAATCTGATGTGAATCTATTAAATGAGAGACAGCAAAGTTTTCCATTGAAAACAGGGGAAAAAATATCTACAGCCTTCAAAGTTTCCCTCCACCAAGTATGAACCAACTTTTTATGCAGCCTGGAGATATTTCCAAATTCGTTAATGAAAATGGCCCGGACTGTGGGGTCTGAACACACAAAACCACAGGGTTCTGAAGACAGAAGAGCGAGGAATCTGTAGAAACATTTCTTCTGCAGGAAGGAGAGGGCAGGTGGAAGAACATCCTGAGACAGTGCAGTTCAGTCGCTAGGCCATCTGCACATCGTGAAAGGACCTGAGAGTTTACAGTGGTTCACACAAATACATTCCACTCCCACACTCACTACCCCTCATTTAAAAGCCAAATGCTCTGTAAGGCTTAGGCTGCAAAGCACCGTTAATCTTTTTTTATGAGAAAATACATGTAACTGTACTAAGAACAAATGCGGTTCTGCATGCAAAGTCCTAGTAACCAGCTGCACACAAATGGAAGTCATCAGAGGGCAGGAGGAAACAAAATCCTTCCCACCCAGTTTGCTGGGAAGCAGCTCTAGCATTTAACCAAGGCCATTTCCACATCTCCAAGTCAGCTGTAACCCTCACAGTCTTATGAAGACTTTGGGTAAGGAAGCCACTAACAAATCTTTTCTGTCTTTCTTCTCAAAAAAGCATGTCTATCCTAATTTAGCTGGACAAAAAAACCCAAAAATAAATGGGGTGGACAGAAATGAAATAAATAAAAGTAATTTCCACCCCACCCCTCCTTCCCCTTCCCCCAGTTCCAGCAATCTTCAGCTAAAATTAAATCAGGTTAAACTGCTGAAAAGATCTGTTCTGTAGAAATGAAACAGGGGAAAATAGGTTATTCTAAAATTAGAATTGATGGTGGCCCGGTGGAAAGAAATTGCAAGCTAGGATGGATAGACTTCTGAGCACAGCCGCACGCCTTTCTCTAAGGTACCCTGAAACAAAGCAGAAAACTTCCAGTTTCCCAGTAACACAGATGGCTTTGCCCTTGGCCGAGATTTAAGTTTTTTTACTAATAGTCATGCTATGAAAGACCACTATATAGATATATTTAATTAATAAGTAAGTTACATCGCTGAATGCTTTAGCGGGGGGTTGGACTAGATGATCTCTGGAGGTCCATTCCAGCCCCCACTGTTCTGTGATCCTGTTTGAGATTCCTGAGGGAAGCAAGGCTGAGGTCAAGCTCCTCATTAAATAACACTGAATGTAATACAAGGAAGAAAAAACAGAACCAGTGGACCGACAAAGAGTACCAAAGCATGTTTTACATCCTTATTTGTCACATTTCTTGTGGACTTCCCCCCCCGCCCCGCCTTTGAAGGAAGCCATGCTTTCTGGCACTGACACCCTTCTGTCCTTTACAAAGTCACATTTGTGCAAAGGGAAGGGATGTGGTTTGGTTGCGTTTTAGCTACCTGCTCTGAAAAGCTGTGAAGAAGGTGGTTGCCCTCGTTTATGTGAACAAGGCCTCCCTGCAAGGTGTTCCAGTGGGCCACAAAGAGATAGTCCCGAGCATTTTGACAGATTAGACATTGCTTCACTCAGTCTTGGCCAAGTTCTCATTCTGAAAATTGAACCATGCCATTTACGTCACGTCAGCTGTGCAACACCAAGGGCAGCAACCTATTTTTGTAAAACGAGGTCTTTGTGACTAATGGCCATCCACCAAAACAAAATGCTCCCTTCCACTGATAAGTGGAGGAACTGCAGGAAGACACCTAGCATCGTGTGAGCTGGCAAATAATGTTTCCCAATATGAGGAAACAGGTGGGAAAGGAGATTGTCAGACAGGTTTGGGAAGCACAGAACAGACAAGAGGAGCAAGAAAGCTGAGAAAACATCATGACCTCAACTCCACCCAAACCACGGGCCACCCACATTCTTTCTCCAATAGCTACAGATGAAACAAGGATTAATTCTTCCCAACTTCTTTCTGCTCTCCTGCCATGCCCTCAAGTAGTGAACTATGGCTGCGGGTCCTACATAGGCTGAGTAAATACCCAGCCAAACCCTCTGCATCTCTCCTACAGCAACCTCAGGACACCTCCAAAAGCACACTAGTCCAGCTGCAAGGAAGGGCCACATCCCTGCCTAGGCACATAGTGACTAGGAAAAGACCAAGGATGAAGAACAATCTCCAAAGACACAGCCAGTGCAAGAGTTGAAAAATAGACTCAGTCTCTCTCTGTCTCACAAACACACACAGAGAAAAAGAGAAGAATGGAAAGGTGCTTGTGAAATGAGAGTATGAAGATGCAAGCAGATAAAGGGGAAGAATATGGAAACTTGGAAAAAAATGTACATAATAATAAATAAAAAATCCCCTCCCCACCCCTGCTACCTGTCAAGAAAGGCTTTTGGAAGCTTAGCTTTGGAAGAAAAGCTTGATACAATTGGAAAACTCGAAATGATGAACCCAAGAGGGATCTTGGAGTCTTCGGTTAGTTTTCCAAGAGTGAAGTGAAAAACAGCAAAAAGTTGGTTGGCACCCGAACACCATGTCAGTGCTGGCATACGTCTGAATAACTGAAACCAGACCTATCCTTCATCCTTCTCTCCCCAGCTCTTTCCAGTTGCTTATCTACACGGTTGTCACAGTTCCTGAAACAAGGAGTTTGCTGCTACCCCTTTGATAACCCTCACCTATTTCTTTCCTGATTTTTTTTTGTAACGCTGTGTCGAGAAATCCATTATCCTATATAATCACAAAAGAGAGCTGAACTTGGCAAATAGATGATCCCTTTGGTATCCAAATTTTGCAAAAAATTGCTATAATTTCCTTGTTAATAAATATCTTGGTTTGGATTCTTGAAAGAAAACCCCTTTACAAAAATCATGTACTGTGTTCATTGTTGGCATCTTTTATCACACAGCAGACTTAAGCAATCTGCAGTTAAACAGAATAAATTGTACTAACTGGCCATGAACCATTTACCGATTCCACCTGAACTGGAGACATTATCAAGTCAGCACAGATCTGACTACCAGCACAGTAGGTAAACTCATAGATGATGTGTTTCCTAAGCCTACAGTGCACAGGATAAGCCACTTATTTACAGTTTTTCCTCCCACTTACTTTTTATTTCCCTCCTCCTGCTTTGTTCAGCCTGATTCCAAGAGCTAAGCCTTTCGGAAAATAATTTCCAGTAATAGATTTTGTGCATATTTGCACTTTTAGAAGCGATTCCTGATATCCTGTGCCCAGGTGGGAGGAAATGAACGAAAGGGTTATTAAGGGCTTTTCAAGGTATCCAAGTAATTTTGAAAAATCTAAACCAAGCACAACCAGTTGTCAAGGACCCAGCACCCAAGTGGTTCCTGTTACAGATTCTGCAAAATGATCCTCCACCCCTTTCAAGCCACAAGGTCCCCATTGATTTACGTTGTGCAGGATCAACCCTGTTAGGCTAAAGCACATGCCAGAAATCTGTCAGAAGCTGATAGGCAGGACATTTGACAGCAATGCTTAATTCCCTGGTTAAATATGGGGGGTTACCTGACATGAATAAGAGTTATGCCTTCAGAGAGGGCTTTTCTGATCAACCCACCCATACATATCAACTGCAGTCACTGTGAATTTGAGTTCCAAGCAACAAACTCTCAGTCACATTCGCACCTTCCCTCCGCTTACCCGTGTGATGCCAACGTCTTGTTTTCTCCTCTGCTGCCAAATTGCTTCTCATAAGCCAAAGGTGGGGCTAGTTTAGCAAACTGTCCATCAGAAAGGCTTTGTAGAGTAAGGAGAAGTGAGGCTTTTTGTAAAGTGATTTTTTTCAAATATGCTTTCATAAAAAAAAATGTCAGAGAGCCAGCAAAAATATTTTAATGAAATGAGCCACGTTTGTAAAAACAATCCATTTTTACCGGCACACGTTGGCCAACAGCAACAGTGGCTGAGGCTGGGGCTGGGACACCACTGCAGACCAGAGGCAGCTTCTCTCCTAATGACCATAAGCCTAGATGAACACAAATTTGAGTGAGGAATTTGAGACTATAGCCACAGAGCATTATTAGCTTTCATCAGCTCCTCTCTGGCTTATTCATGGAATCTGGACAGATCCCAGAGGCATGGTTTCTCAGCCCTCATTAGGCTTCACAAAATGAGTCCCCCTTCCTTGCAAACACCTACTTGGCAGGGATTCCCACGTCTCTCTCATCCTTCAGTGGGTGTTTTGTTGTAATATTCAGGGTTCATATTGGGCCAGAGCCTTTTTCAGGAGAAGGGCTGAACTACACTCATGGTTTGCCTTTAACAGTGACAGGAAGGCTGCTCTTGTCCTAACTACTACTTACGTGCACCAACTTAAAAATGTCTTCAGAAAATGAAGCTCACATTCGAACGCCATGAGAAATCTCCATCAGGACCACCTTTGACACCATCTGCCCTCACTTGCTTTGATACGTGTCCTGCACCGAACTCACCCCCTTGCTAACGCAGAGAGTCAGTGACCTGTGAAAATGTTCCTGATCTTTCAAATACGAGCTCGGCTCCCCCAGCCCCTCACCATACAGAAAGATCATTTATGTAGCGATCCATCCACAAAAGACTTTTATTTAGAACAAGCAAACGTGTGTCACTTTCTGCTCGTAACACATATCATATCAGCATGAAATTAAGTTCATGTGGATGACCTGGCAAAGAAATAGCTTTTTAAGTGGCCGGTCCAATGTTCAATTCACTTGACTTGGCCAGAGAGGAGCATTGCCTTCTAAATTTGAGATGCTCAGCCTCCTGACTTAAAAGCTCAGGTGGAACATGGCCAGAGCTGACTTGTGTGAGCAAAACAGCATCCAAAAATAATTGTTTCACCTGCTAGAAAAACAGACCCACTGAAGTCAGGAATGTTTTTTTATTTTGAAGAATGGACATCAGTAATGTGCCAGATGACAAACCTGTTTTGGTCAGATGCTGGCTTGTTGCCATTGAGTGTCTCATGGGCCTTTAAAGTAATTATCAATTTTTTATAACTCTTCCCAAATTTTTTCAGCCTCAGGCAGGAGAATTTGATGGTGATACTCCCTAAAATTTCAGCAGCAGCCATTCTATCTTACTCATCATGCTTTTCTGACATAATTTCTATCATCAATTTCACCATTACTGTGTTTTTCCCTTCAGTTAGGCTAATTAAAGAAGTATCTTTGGCCCCACAGTGTGCTCATAATAGTAGATTCCTAGCCTAAAGCAGCAGCGAACAGAGACCAATATCAGATCAGTTAATTGACATTACTGACAGGAACCCTGATCTTTCAAGACTCCTCTGAGAGGTTTTCATTAGTTTTTTCATGCAGCAGCTTTTTCATTCGCTCAAGATTTTAAATGAGTTGGTTACCAAAAGTTTGAGCTTTTGTTAGGGCACACTGGTTTATTTTTATGTAGCTAAAGGACAGACAAACCAAAAAACTATGATGTTAATGGGACATTCAGTTGGCATTGACTACAACCATGACCAAGGTTTAGGGTTCTGCCTCGTGGATGTCTTACAGAACAGGCAACGCTTTCCAAATGTTTAATACAAAACATGCAAAATAAAGCAGTGCTATGTCGTAAGTGTGCAATTTTTTGTTCCTTGCAAAACCAATAATAATGCAGCCAGCTAGTGTCTTTAAGAAACATACAATTAGGGTTTTTTTTCAGTAGTATTCTGTTCAGTATTGTAAAAATAAAAATGAATTATCCAAAGTGGACTTCAGAGACTAGAAATATTACTATTAATTCTGGAATATTCCACATCTCTGGTGGTAAGAATTAAGAGTGGAGAATTTGCTGTGTCTCAATGGAAAGTTTGATATTAAACAGTTCTCATTAGGCAGTCCCAAGTAAACCACTTGTTCTCAACAAACTTTCCCTTCCATAAACCAAGGAGCCAGAACATTTCCATAGAAAAAGGAAGAGGAAATAAATGAATTTTGTATAAACCACCAAATGTTTCTGGTCAGACCTCAATTATTTTCAAAAGCTTCATGGGGTGGTAGTGGTTCTGTTTCAAATTAGGGAGATGTCCAAGCTGCATACATCAGACTGGGATTCGACTTCCTCAGAACACAGGGATGCTGCAATCCCAGGCTGATTCAGTTTACTGTAGAAATAGAAAGCATATGCATAGATTTAACATGAATATAACCAGGGAAGGCAGGTGCTTGTTTTGGCTTTTCATCTGCACCCTTTTCCTAGACAACGTCTAGTTTACCTGTTTCAAAACCACTCACTGGGCAAAGGTTAGCTTGCCGAGCCATGGTTTCTTCTTTTCTATGAAGCCTGGATTCTAACCAACATATTTAGAATTGGTTGGTTTCCAGGGGTGGCAGTATTTGCTATTCTCAGGAAAATTGCATTTCATAGAATAGATTGATATTCTCGTTATATATTTTAATAATTTTGATATGTATGCACAATTATGAAAATTATATTTCATAGAAGTATAGAATGGTTTGGGTGGGAAGGGACCTTTCAAGGTCATCTAGTCCAAGCCCCCTGCAGCGAGCAGGGACACCTGCAACTAGAGCAGGGTGCTCAGTGTCTCATTATTCTGTTATGTTGAATAGCCAGATTACTGCTGAACTCATTCATTGATCTAACTCAGATTTTAACATGAAGGCCCAGTTGTGATGCCATTGCAATCCATGGTACAGCTCTCCCTGATGGACAGAATATACTGTTCATACAGCAGAATGTTCTAGACTCATGAGGAGCTTTGTACATATACCTTTCTGGCATGAATTTCTCATCAGTGGTAGATATGAATTTAAATATTGCCACGACCAAAGCCACATTGAATCAATAATAACAATGAATAAATCATTAAGGTCGAGCTTAATTCAGAAAGAAATTCTTACGGAATTCTTGCAGGGAGATTGTGAATTATTCAGATACACACTGGTACATGGAAAACAAGGTATTTGTAGTATTGGCCAAATATTTTGAATTCAGGTTGTCTTAGGATTTAGCCAAATCAATCACATGGTTCCTTGCCTGTATGACCACACTAAGGCCTTTCCTGTACATCTTCCTCAGACAAACATAATGTTAATATGGTTTAGTTCATCCTAATTATTGGAATGAATTCCCCTTTAAGTCTGGTACCAACCTTTAGAACTTTCCAGTCTTCTGCAGACTGTGAGTCTCTTTTGGGTTGGGTTTTTTTTTTTTTTTGGACAGACTTTAAATAAAGTCAGCTACTGTAATCCAAAATTTTCTCTTACCTGACTGCATGATGCATGACAGGAGAAAGCTGGAGGTGCCCCAGAACTGCCATTATTCATTGTTCCCCCTCCCTTGTTTCCTCACCAGCCTTGTAATCCACAATAAAATCCCTGTTGAGAACCTTTTGTATGCAGTTCACAAGTCCACCTCTAAAGTTCGAAGCTCTGGCTCAAACAGCTAATTAGAGATCTTACCTTCCATAGCCTCCTCTACCCTTTAGTTAGCTGGCTCCTAATCAGCTTTCCCATTTGAATTCTCCCCCACATGCCTGATTCCAGCTCAAGTGACATTTTGTCAGTCTGGTCAGCTTCTTTACCTTCCTTTCAGTTGGTCTTGACAGTTTGATCACATAGTCAAAATACAATTACTCTGCAGGCAAGAACTGCAACCTTTCCATGATGTCCTTTCATAAAACAAATAAAATAAAGTAAAATAAAATAGAATAAATAGCATATTTAGAAATACAGCCTTTGAAAAAATTCATAGAAGGGGTGATCTTTTCATAGCATTAAAAAGCGAAAGGGTGAGGAAATATTTAAACAAGCAAGAAAATCCTTGTCATGAACTCCTTTTCAGCTCAGACACCAGGACTGGCTTTCAAATTATACTTTCATCAAGACTGGCTCAAAAAGGAACACAGCTCTTAAATTGCACTTTAATGGCACTTCTTATTTTATTATACCTGGCTTTAGAGAAACTTTCTACCAGACTGATACATACAAGGAAAAAACAATTAAAGATACCAGCACAATTTTGTAGTCAGGTTTAATTTTTCTTACAAAAAAACCTATATGAAGCAGGTTGCAACTGAATTTTTATTTTTTGAAACCGTGAAAGATTAGCAACTCTCCTGTTCCACTGAAATAACCTTGGAGAATTGGAGTTCAAAATTCAGAGCAATTTCTGCAGAGGAACAAGATTAAAGCACTATTGAAACATTCCCTCTCCTTTATCTGCTGGACAAGGACAGACCTTTTAGACAATTGACTTCATCTATGCAGATTACTGACAAAGGATGTTAAAAGGTCATTCTAAATGGTGTCCCCTTGGGCCATTTGGGCTTGAGTGGTCCTGTCCACAACTTATTTGCTATGGTCCACTGCTTTTAGGTAGATATGAAAAGAGCTTTGTGCAAAGCACACTTTAAGACATCTCTGCATGACCTCGTTTTACTTTTTTTGGGAGATTCCGGACAGATCTCATCTTTGTGGCAAAGGTCAGATGGGAAACGTCTTGAAAAGAGCTACTGAAGCAATGAGGAAATGTGAATCTTTGTGCTCTTCTGCTCACAGCCATGAAGCTACTGTACCTTATGAGCAAGTTGATGGTTCTTTGTTCCTTTGAGATTATTCATTAAAAAATAAGCCTTTGAAAGCCCTCTTTATTTTCAGTTTGAATCATATCATTAAGGGGAGGACATGGAAGCACACTTAAGAAGTTTTCACTGAAGTCACCTTTGTTAGCTGAGGGGAATGATGTGTATTTACAAGAGCTGCAATACAGGTCTATGAAACATAATCACAGAGAATGTATGGGTATTTGAAAATGACAGTCTTACCGAAAAACATCTTCTTCTTGAGTTACTTTTCATTACAGAAATCTGACAGTTCAGGGGGCTTGATCATTTGTGAAGTTTATAGTACTATATTTCTATTCTCCTTTAGCATCCAAGACAAATAAAAAAAAAAACCCACAACCACCCAAACACAAACACAAATCATTCCAAGTCTTCCCAGCATAACAAGTTTTACTGGAACATTACATTATCTTTTATAGTTTAAGATCTTACTGGTTGTCTTGATATGCCCTCATATCAATTCTGCTTCAGAACAATCAGTCACTTTTCTTTACAAGAGCTCTTACAACTCTACTCTCCATTTCAGACGAAACCCTCTGACCCTCATTGAGATAAGCAAGTAATAACCCAAAGCAATATCACTTTTCTAGGAAACATGCTGTTATTAAAGATGCCCAAAAAGGGTCAGTTATGAAAATAGGAAGACAAACAGCATTTTCACCCTTAGACTGCCCAAAACATTAAAGGTAAGAAATGTCATTTACACACTTCTGCAAGCAGAAGAAAGTTGCTGTTGTGCTGACCACGTGCCCAAGGTTAAGGACCTTGGGCAGTACGGTGTAGAGGGCTCTGCTCATGGGCCAGATGGACAACGGCTGTGGAACGGACTTCTGGGGGACAGACTCTGTCCTCCCGTGGCCAAGCATCACCAGCCTGGTGTTCACCACCCAGGGCTTCATTTGAAGGCTTAAATGGAAACAGCAGAACACTGTTGGGCCAATTAATGAACAGCTTTGGAAGCATCTGTATTAAAGGAAGAGATTTATTCGGAAATCACATTTCTGCACCTTCCAGACAAAATCTTGGTATTGCATGAAGAACAGGCAGCCACTTGAAAAGTAGAGGATAGGGATTTTGTAATTTATGTAACATGAAATTCCAATGTGCAGTGGTACTTGTGATTTCCATTTTATAATGCACAAAGAATATGGACTTACTTGATGTAGTGTCAAATTAGAGCTCTATGAAATTTAATTTCCAGAAATAGGTCCCAAAAATACACTAATCACAAAAATCAAGCTGAAAAGCCATGATCTTCTGGCTTTTAAGAATCTGCATGTGCCAAAACCTCCAATTCTTTTTTCAGTGTAAAAACCAAGACGTGCCTATTTGGTGCAATGTGACCATAATGTTATCTAACAGAAACCCACAGAACACACAAAACATTTGTCTTACAGTCCCTAGGTGGACACATTATCATTTTCTTCTTGTCACTCAACACTGAGCATATTAGATAACAACCTATAATAGAATTTAATATAATGGCTTCTCCAGTCAATATTGGGATGAAGATTGAGATTTTCCTAATGGGATATGAGCATCCCAATCCCTTGGGCAGCATGGAAGATCATATCAATCTTAAAATTCAGCCAAGCAAAAAATTATGTCAACATAATTTTAATATTGGAGAGCAGTTGCTGCCTTTGGTACCCTAAAATGAGAATTCTCATATTGAAATGTATTTTTAATGCAATGTTTTTGAGAGAAACATCCTTTCCTCAAGAATTATTTTTAAAAGGACTATCTTCTCCATTCACCTAACAGCCCTTCAAGATTTTCCATCTTCCTTCCTTTTCCTATCTTGCTAGTAAAAGGAGAAGGGAAAAGAAATAAAATGAACCAATCTGAAATTATTTAACTATATTGATACGTAGCCTTTGTCTTTTGAATCATTTAGGCCCAGTAAAGGCTTAAATGTGAAGAGGACTGGGGTCTTTCCCAGAGAGCTGGTTAGAGAGGAAGTTTACTGTCTGATTCACCACCTCTTGCCTACAGCCATCCAGGAGGAACCAAACATCCTCTTCAACGCTTTGATCTCGTCCTTAAAAATAAGCAGGTGATGATAGGATACTCGCACTTAATGTTGCCTTTCCTCGCACAACAATCAGTCACTTTAACAGAATTCAATCTGATAAACCAAATTTTATCCTCAGCTTTTCTGGTTCAATTAACTTGCAATAACTAAAACCATCAAGGCAGCTTAAAACCAGTCAGGAATGATCTTTCATGTACCCTAATGCCTGGTTCTTGGGAAATGAACAGTAATTATTGAAAATAGCTCTCCAGTTGAACCCATATACCGACAGAAGGCAAATAAATATGAAGAAGTGATTTTAAAAGGACCAGGGACATGGAACAAGAAGCATGAATTGATTTATATGAATTTAAATGCCACTCTGCACAGTATAGCTCTCGTTTATTGAGATATGTGTAATAACATCTTACATTTTAATAATGCATCGATGGAATGGCAGTTGTGAAACTTGAAAAATCTTAAATTATTCATGCAAGTTATTGTGAGAGTAAGCATCACTCCGAAATCTGTATGTATGTATATTTACTTCTCATGTATAATATAGAAACAATAGTATTTATATCCTATTATAATACATAAATACACACTATAGTATATAAAACCCTACTTAGTATTTTGTTGAGACTGCACCTTGAGACTGGAAAAATACAGACACCTAATTGGAGAAACAGCGTCTTCCAGTAAGACCCTTCAGTATAAAATGGACAAGAAGCACAAAGGATGGGGAAAAACCCTCAACCCTCTCATCATCATTTTATGATCTGGAATTTAGGCACTGAGAGAGTCAAAATTTTTCCCCACAACACCACAAGGAACCTTTAACAGAACAAAGAATCAAACCAGAGCTCCTTAAATTGCAGTCTTGTTCTCTAGCCACGTGGCCAAAAATGCCTGTAAAATATTAAAGGTTTAGTAGGAAACTATGTTGTGACTTAACGTGAATGGTTGATAATATAGTAAATGAGTTTATTTTGCATATCTTTCCCATGAGCTGCGGGGTATAGCAAAACTCTTCAGGGACTGGGTGACTATATTGATAAAAAGAACAAGCAAGTGTATTGCAGGTACAGATTTTTAAATCACATGTTTTAAAAGATTATTCCCCCTGCCCCTGCTGACCTTCCTGAAGGTAACTTAGTGCTGCTGTGTTGCTGTTGATTGTTTTTGTGAGAGAGAAAGAGAGAACAAAATAGATTCTGAACTGATGAAAAAACATAATTTGCTTGAAAACTGAATAGCCCAGGAGACAAAACTGCCTCTTAGCAATCAGAAAAAGCATTGATTCTGGAGAAAAAAAAAAAAAAAATACAAGAGGATGATTCTGGAAGGTGGATGTGATCAGCTGTCAGTTGTACCACACTATGGGTTAAGACATGAATAGACACATTTGTGACTAATTTATTGGCAAAATGAACTGCAGCTGCTAAAACACTGGCTGTCTAATCTTGGGGTATGTTACATCTGAACTCCGTTGCTGAAATGCTGTTCCAAACGATGGCATGTTGTATGGACATCATCATACGGAGTAGTCCATGATAAAAGCATCACTGAAAAAGTGACCAAGCTGTACTAAAATAAGAAGAGCACAGAATCATAGAATGGTGGGGGTTGGAAGAGACGTTTGGAGATTGAGTCCAACCCCCCTGCCAGAGCAGGATCACCCAGGGCAGGCCACAAAGGAACAGATCCAGGCAGGTCTTGAAGGTCTCCAGAGAAGGAGACTCCACAACCTCTCTGGGCAGCCTGGTCCAGGCTCTGTCACTCTCACAGGGAAGAAGTTCTTCCTCATGTTGAAGTGGAACTTCCTGTGCTCCACCTTGCGACCATCACCTCTCGTCCTGTCACTACTGACAAGAGCCTGGCCCCTTCTACTTGACCCCCACCCTGCAGATATTTGTAAACATTCATAAGATCCCCCCTCAGGGTTCTCTTGTCCAGGCTAAACAGCCCCAGGGCTCTCAGCCTTTCATCATAACAGAGATGTTCCATCTGCCTGTTTTCAATTCCCTGGAATAAAACTAAACGGATGCCAGGGTAAGAGCCAAGGATGGAGGCAGATGCCTCATCAGAATGCTGCGTGGTGCCTAACACGGGGTAGAGAAGCAGGGTCTGAAGAGACGTCTTGGGACCACAGGGTAGAGAAGCAGGGTCTAGATATGAGAAAAAGCTCATTAAAATATAGAAATTAAAGACTTCTAAATGGACATAACTTCCACTTACTCTCACAGATATGGAAACATAGGGATCTGCACGCGTATGTAGAAGGATATCACATTTTGTTCAGCCATGGTTCCTCTTGCAATCTGAGAATTTATTAAAGAGTGATACATGCTCTCAGACTGACCATGAATTTTTAACCAATGTCATAAGCTACTGTTTCTTCTTTGGTAGAAGAAAGGAAAGTTGCTGTTGGCAGTTGTTCTTAATTCCTGTTTTATGGAGGCCCGGTGTCCTAGAATGCAAAGATTTTTCTTCTTCCTCCTTTGATTATAGGATAAATTATATTACATCCATATTTGCATCTTCTCCCCTAGCCCGTATCAAATGTTACAGCCGAAATACATCTCTGACAGAGATCTGGACTCTCAGCCTTATAAAGTGAATTAATAGTCAGCTATTCATACTTTTGTGGAAGGGGAGGCATTTTGCTATTTGACATCTGGCAGTCATTTAAGGCTCTAGCAACTCCTCCTTCAGAGCAGTACACATATCTGATTTGCTTTCAGTGTTTGCTTGGTCTAAATGCCACCCTATTGCTTTTCTTGATAAAAAAAAATAATTAAAAAATTAAAAAAAAAAAAAGAATAATTAAAAAGTTCTGCTGGGTGGGTCTAGATTTCAGCTGCTACATTTTCACTACACTTCATACTAAACCAGATCCACAAGAACTATCTAATGCATAAAAACTGCTGCTTAGACAGATCTGCAGCTGGCTGTGTCCCAGTTGCTCCAGAGTGAGATCTAAACATAAAATAATCTCTGTGTAAACTGTGGGTTTGTAAAATATGTAAGCGCTCGGTGTTTGTTCAGTCCAGATCTCTTGCTGAAACTGAAGGTTATGCCTGGGTGATAACCATCAGATGTCAGTTCAGAATGGAATCCAAATTCTTCCAAAGTTTAATTATGCTCAGGTCACACGGATGTTGAGATGGAGACGGGTTGGGTAGAATTTTAAAGTATACATCAGCACAGGAGAAAACTAACCCATGGTAACTGCGCTGCCTCGAATTCTGTGCAAGTGAAGTAAACAACCTTTAAATGCATACCTAATTATGAGCTTGCAATCAGGAACAATGCTTCTTTTCTGCTCACACAGAGCGATGATCCAGCAATAATAACTGGTGGTGAAGGGTAACACAAAGTAGAGGGTAAAGCATTTTTCCAAAAAAACTTGGGGAACAAAATACACATGACTATGGGAATGACACAAGTTGTCACATTAAAGGTCTTGTCCTCAGAGTGAGAAAAAAACTACTGTCATCGCAGTTCTGGAACAAGATAAATTCACCCATTGGCTATAAACCCCACTCTGCCATTTCATCTGGGGCTTTTGGAGATTAAGCTCAGAGTAGCAGAAACACATTTGTCAGTCACATCAAGGTTTAAAAAAGCATTTTTTTTTTGTATGGGAAGAGGCTGCCATGGGCAACTTAAGCAAAATAGTACCTGAAAGAAATGACAGGTATGGTCTGGTTTTAATGTCTGCTTTATAGCAAAATTCACCAGAAAGGTCAGTAGGTCATTTTTGGCGAACTGATTATTTTGGCCTTTTCAATGCTTTCTGATATAACTGTAAATGTTGCACCCTTACTTCAGCTACATAAATTACCACTTGTAGAGCACATTCTCTGCTGTTAGGAGAGTTTGGTGGTCAGAAATAGCACATATAGCTTGGTAAAATGAATTCCTTCCTTTCTGATCCTTTCCCATAATGTTCTGCAAGCTCCAGAGCCCAGGATCTCTCCTGAATTAGACACTGCTGTGTAAGATAGAGAGTCCCACCTACTTAGGAAGACCTCCCACCGGTGAACATGCCAAGACAGCACTCTGCAATGGAGTGAGAGCTCCATGGGTGATGAGCTTTGATGTGAAATTCATCTTTCCTCAAAGTTACCATGGGACCGGTGCCTTGTCCTCAAAGCCTCTTCCTCTGAAACCATCAGCTGCCATGGAGTATGTCCACTACCAGCAACAAAAATGTTGGGTGATGTTGAGTCTGTTCATACTTACCAGCGTGATCTTGCTGAAGTTTGACATATCCTCTTAAATGCCTTCATAGAATAAACAAGTGACAATCCTTAAAATGTATTGCTCTGAATCTTCAGAGTTTCTTTCTTTTCACCTAGTTGACTATTCAAAGGAACAGAATGTAGCTATCCTAATTAAGACCTTCAATTTAATTTGTGTCAATCTTCTCTTCCAAATCCCATCACTTCAATCCTCTTGGTGTCTTTTCTGTACTTAAATTCCTTTCCATTAAATTATTGCAAAATACTCCTTCTGTCTTCTAAACCATTTGTAATACATGTGTTTTATCCCAAACCACAGAACTCGTTGGGTCAGTAGAACTGAGGTTCAGGTGTGAGGACATGTTTTCCATGCAGTACAGAAGCAGGGTAGGCGTGTGCTCCCACAACTAATGTAACTCAAGCTCACATGCTGGTAAGCCACTCCAGCTTCATGAGTCTTGCAAGCTTTTAGTCACCACTTATCCTGGGATTGCAGGAGGGCTCTCTGGTGGTAAGGCGCTGTGTGTGCTGTTGGAACTAGATTCACAGAATCTAGGGAAGGGACTTTTAAAGCTAGACTAGATAGAAAGGTGGACTAGATAGTCCACCCCCCCTGCAGGGAGCAGGGACATCTGCAATTAGAGCAGGTTGCTCAGAGCCCCGGCCAACCTCCCCTGGGATGGTGCCAGGGATGGGGCAGAGACCACCTCTCTGGGCAGCCTTGGCCAGGCTCTCACCACCCTCAGCATAAACAGTTTCTCCCTTCTCTCCAGTCTAAATCCCTCTTTTAGTTTAAACCCATCACCCCTTGTCTTGTTGCAACAGGCCCTGCTCAACAGTCTGTCCCCATCTTTCTGACAGGCCCTTTTAAGTCCTGAAAGGTCACCAGAAGGTCTCCCTGGAGTCTTCTGCTCTCCACGCTGAACACCTCTAGCTCTCTCAGCCTGGCCTCCCAGTAGAGACTACAAGAGATTCCCACACTGTACCATGTAGCTCTCCACTAAACAACACCCACAGTGTGCAGTGGCCTCATTCCACCAGCTTACTTGCATCCACATTTGTAAACCTCACGCATAAGAGACTGATCCCTCTTCCAGCTACGTTCTCCCTACCTGCTGAAATGATTTACTCTTGTGGAAGCAGGATGCTGAAGTGACACAATTTTTATTTCTGTTTTCCAGTTAAGTTCATAGATAAGTTTATTTGGGTGACAAAATCTATATATCTGGAATATGTCATAAGCTTAATAATTTTTTGGTTTTTCCTAAAGGGTACTCAGGTTTGCATTTATATAAATTTGAAATACTACAACATTTCCCTTAGGATTTGAGTAGAGGGAGAATGGGCTGAGGCAATCAATAAATTGTCTTGAAAGAAAAAAAATAAGGGAAAAATACGTGTTTGCTAACCTAGAGAATTTTGGGATCAGGTCGATTTTTTCCCTTGGGAGTAAGAGAGTCAGGATCACAGATGAGTTCTCTCTGGGGATTTGGAATAATCTCAGGTGGCTGTGGTTGATTCTGTGTTTTTACTTCTGCTCCTCAGCCAGCTGGCACAGTTTCAAACAACAGAAACATACAACTCTCAAATAAAACTATAAGGTTGACCATGATAATCAACACACCACAAATACAACTGGACCAAGTGAAGTTCGGTGCCTGGATCAGAGTGAACGAGCAATATCCTGAGATGGCAAACGTGCCTGGTGGGACAGCTGCTGCACCTGCCAGCCTCTCCTCTCCCAGCTAGCGTCTGCCTCTTGTCCTCTTCAAGCCCAGAGCCTCATCCTGCTCGCTGCCCTCTGTGCCGTGATACGTGCCTCTTGAGAGAGGGCCAGGCCATCTGCAGCAGTTCTGCAGGCTGCACTTTCACAAGTGCTCAGCCCTTCACAATGAGTCCTGATTTTCCAGAGGGTCTGGCACCTATTCAGCCATCCTGCTGCAGCATACCAAATTCTCAGAAGTGCTTGGCCACCAGCAGTTCCTGTTGACATTAAACATGCCTGTGTGTTCATCTGCAGCTGCTGCCTCTTTTGCGGGTCTTTTAAGCATCTCCTTTCCCAGTGCCTGTGTCAGCATTGTCAGGGACATCTTTAGGATGTGAGGCCAGAGGATAGGGGAGCAATCACAGCCCTAGCCAGCTGCTGGGGACTGCACCACCTTGCTGAGCTTCTGTGAGCAAATGTGGCACAGACCCAGCTGCAGAGCACACTCACCGGCTCACTCACAGTGACCTGTCTTTGAGGGTGGAAGGTCTCAGGACTCTTCTCCCAGGGCTTTAAGATGAGTGAGAC
Source organism: Ceryle rudis (assembly GCA_033439905.1). Lineage (NCBI taxonomy): Eukaryota > Metazoa > Chordata > Aves > Coraciiformes > Cerylidae > Ceryle > Ceryle rudis. The sequence continues at coordinate 50,929 of JAAGNO010025640.1, read as the reverse complement.
AGATCTTGGCACAGGGTGGTGGTGGGGAGCAACGCAAGGCTGAATTCCTCTGTGTGAGTCACAGGCTTAACATTTCAGAGCTTACGCTCTGAAAAAGTCAGGTGGATATGCAGGAAAATCTACTGTAATGTGCCACTACAGTAACTGAGCCAGGCTGGAGGACAACAGAGTCTGCTGAGGGGCAGAAGCACTAAACTACAGCACGTAAACAACAGCAGATCACCAGGGCATCTGAAAATACCCAAAACAATTTTGTCTTCTAAAAAGCCATTTGCTTGCCTTCATCTCTGCCTTTCCAAAGGTTAGCCTTTTCATACAAGGAGTAAAAGTAGCCTTTAAAATATGATTAAACTGACAGTGTTGTTCTTAAGTTTCACAACATCCCATGCTGCTATGACAAACAGTGCACGGTTCAAAAGGAAGGCGTGTTTCTATCAAAGTATTCCACACACAAAGAGTGTGGAGCCCAGCATGGAATAACTAATGGCCCAAACTACAGCAATAATATTTATTTTTTCAAAGTTTTTCAACCTGAGAAACATTCAGGCTTATCAAGCTGGGATCCAAGTCTTTTCTATGCATACAGCGTCCCGCTGTCTGTCTTAATACTTGATTCTTTACGAAGCACATCACATAGCAACACAGAGGTATTGTTTTTTAAGGGCTCCCTATTCAGCCCTACCAGAAATATGAAGGCTTCAGAAGTGCCTTTGCCTGTAGCACGTCTTTGCTGATGATTGCTCCAATGGGCAACTAATAAATGGTGCGGACTGAAAAGCAATTATAGAGGACGGTCCTTTCAGGATAGGGTGCTTGAAAATAGTCTGAAGGGAACTTTGATGGGTAGGTGTCTTTCAGTGTGGATTATAAAGGGTAGCAAGCAGGAGCCTGGGAAACAGAGGGAGGCTGTTCATGCAAGGACATGCCAGGGGAGGTTATGGTCTGCCCAGTGACCATGCAGGTCCCTAACACCTGAATTTATCTTGCTGAAAGCAGCTCTAAAAATTCTCTTTATTTCAGTGAGAGCAGAATGCACATTTGTCATATAAAGCCTTAAAGACTAAAAACTATTCCTTGATTTTGTGCTTAAGCTCATTTTCAGCCCACATGAATGGTGGTAGGTCAAATGCTAGAACTTCACACTCAGCTTTGGCACCACATTAGCTGTGACAACATGCTCAGCCACGATTACAGCTGGAGGAAACGGAAGCAGTGGTCACCTGGTCACTTTACTAGACACAGAGCATGTGGATAGTTTTCCTTGAAATACCTCTTTTTTTTTTTTTTCTCACGGCATCACTCACTTTCCAGATGCGAAGTTGTGAAGGTTCATCCCAAACCCCTCTGAAATCAGCTTCATAAAACTGTAAAAGAGTCCTTTCTTCTCTCTCTCCTTGCCACACTTGGGTGAGCTCCTTGGAAAATTGCTCAGATGATTATTGTTTACAGAATGTGGGGCATCGTTGTTCTTCGTGGTCCCTGGCCCAGTGTTTCTGTGGTGCAAAGGGTGCTGATGGCCAGCTTTGTGGGTTGGCTGAGCAGGTTTAGTCAACTTGTGAACTTAGACATTCTTTAATTACATGACTCAGTACACAGGCCTGACTGTCTCTGGTTAGATAACAATCATTAACTATATTATAGGAGGAATCCAGGAAAATAAGATGCTCTATCAATCATTACTATTGTCACCATAACCTTTGCCCACTTTTACTAACTGGACTAGTGTTGTCTGCAGTAGCCTTGTGGCATCAGAAAGCTTTTGCTACCGTCACATGTCAATTCTACTTCATCTGAGGGTCTATTTCTCTGCTGACTAGCATCAATTTCAAAGAAAAAGTAAAGAATCAGTCCTTTACTTTTAGCTTTTCAATCATGGTGTCTTTTCATCATCAAAAAGAGCAAAAGGAGTAACAGTTTTACAAATGCTAATCTAAGAGAAAGAGGGGACTTAAAAAAAATGGGGTTTGTTCTAGCTTATGAAAACATAAACCACCAACATTTTGCTGCTTTGCTTGTTTTCATACCCAGTTCCACAAAAACAGAAACAGGGAATGAAGTTATGGATTCCAAGAGAGAAATTAGAGAACAGGCTCAAACTGCAGATAATTTGTCTCCTGCTTAATTTTCCTTCACCCCCTCTCTTTGAAACAACCATGCTTTTTACCCTGCAAATCAGTCCAAGTAAGGTCAGAGGGATCACAGACTACTGCACTACTGCTGACACAAAGGAGGAAATGTTCATTGCTTTCCTCTTTCCAGAAATACAGGTTCCATTTCTACAACAGCATTAGAGCAGTATTTGTCAGAACTGTTTGGATGTTCGGGCACAGAGTGGTTTAACCAGCAAATAAATGATTCCCCGTAAAGAAAGCTGCACCGATCCATGCGATGTAGAGCCAGCATCTCATTCCAGACCTGCAGCAATACCAGAAAGTCTCTCAGAAGTTTTTCTTAGAAGGATTTTAGAGTCACAAGAAATCTAATTGTGGCAAAATAATCCCTCGCCTGGGGGATGAATGACATTTCAGACAAAACGAGTAAATATAGATAGGGTTGCCTTATGACTTCTAGGAACTTACCCAGCCTGGGGAAAATAGGTGAGCTTGGGTCACTTTAAGGTGTACTAAAGAGGTGCACAAGATGGTCAGCATTTTCCCATTACTGGAGACTACAAGAGGCTACGTGCTCTTGCTACATGCTACATGGAAAGCCATATAGTGATTCTCAGCTAAAAACTTCTCCCCACACTGGCCTACAAGCCTTTGTAGATGCCCTTCTCTGTTTTCAACATACCCTCTAGTCTTTCCGATGCAGGGAACAAAATTAAATTTACCCCTGTACCAGCAGAAGAAAGGGTGTTTATTTTGGTTTACGTGTAGTGAAGCCATGGGAAGGAAGGCTGGATATTCAGCGTACTGGAAGCAATCCAGAAGGATGACATCTCCCGAGGCTAATGCAATTACGATTCCATTTTGGTTGGCCGTGGGAGCAGAAGGTATCATCTAACTGCGAGAACCACTCGGCAAAGGTTATGGTCCTAAGTCCCCGGGACTCTGGTTTGATTAGCAAGCGAAAGAAGAAGTTCAAAAAGCAGGACAGTGCTGACACTGCCGGATCCACATGGAGGGCAAGGGTTGGGAGTTCAAATACACAGCGTTAGGCTCTGACACAGCAAACATCTGCACGGGGATCTACCTCTGCAGTTCCATGGAGCAGCTCACCGAATCAAAGCTGCGAGGTAGTTTATTTCATGGATTATACATCTATTTAATTAAAATTCTAGATAAATATTTGCAGCAATAAGTTTTGGAAGCACTGCAAAGTTACATTGTATTAAACATTTATAGCAGTCGTATGAAATATTCTTCAGGTTAAATATTTACTGTTATTTTCAAGACATTGGTATTGAGCTTATTATAAACATGGCACAAATGCAAAGCCGTCTTTCTCAGAGCAACATACTTCTTTGAGTTGCTTTTAGACTTATTTCCTGATGGATATTTGCCATTAATGCACTATGACTTTCTCCTTTATGAAAAAAAAGGCTCTAGCCCAAGCTAAGAGAAAGTTGTAATTTAAAAGATAGTTTCCACTGTGCTCAGCATTCTCACAGTAATGATAGTTTGTCCTTTTTCTTACTGCAGCTCCTGTATTAAATATTTATGCTGATGTTTATTTTGTAAACAAAGAAACCGAATTAGGCTAACACACGAAGCCTATGATGTGTTTTAATATCTGCATTTGTTTCATGTTGTGGCCTTTTATGCAATTGATTCCAAGGAACATGTTAAATAATAAATAACATTTTAAAAATCACATCAAAGGATTTTTGTTTGTTCGCTGGAGGAGAGCAATTTTTTTAAAGAACAGAAGAACATACTGTGGAGAATAACCAGTCCCTAACTATTTTATATGCAGTATAGGTAGGGAAATCACCGGTAAATATTTGTCTTTCCTGAAGTCACCAGCATTGTCACAGAGCCCTTTGGAATTTGATCTAAAAACCTTGGACTAGAGAAAGCAAGTCTTTTGGTCTGACATTTTGTGTGAGGATTTCTTCCTGATCAATAGTCAAAGAGTCTAAGCAACCTGAAGGTGCTCTTCGTAGGACATCTGCTCACATTCACTTAGTTCATTATATTTCCCGTGGGAAATTCTACAATTTCATGGGATTTCTAGAAAGTTTGTCTCCTATATAACGCTTCTGCTGCTCATGACTGCACAAAATAGTGTGCTTTGTGTGGGAAGCACCTCTGCTGGGTGACAGAGGTGGGGAGTTAAGGAAGGATATTCACTTGTCCAGACCTTATAACTCTGGAATTTGTACAGACTGGTTTCTTTGGAGTCTTCAGTGCAGTGGGGTTTCACCTTGCTAAGGGCCACCGCTCTGCACCCCTTCGGCATCAGCTCTGACACAGCCATCTGTCTGGCCTTTCTTAATCCATACTTCAAACCAAGACCACTTAGAAGGTGTCTTGCTGCCTGTTGTCTCTGTTGAGCCTATAGCATAGTTCAAACGGTTGGATTATTATTGTTTTCCCTTGATTATCCGGGGAAACTGTCACCAAAAAGGCAAAGGAAAAAAAAAAAATCAACCATAAAAAAAAGTAATAAGGACAAGCCGAGGAGCTGAAGCATTTATTATTCTCCAGATAAGGTCGGTAAAGACCATCAGTGCACCAGCTGTTATCAGGGGAAAGGTGCTTGTGTTTTCCTGTCTAGTTAAAGCTGTCAGTGGTCATGACACAATGCACATTCCTCAAGCTCAGTTATCAACCCAACTCAGATAGGCTTGTATATTTTTATGTTCCTGCTTTTGCCCGATAGTGGTCTTTTGCTGGACATTCTTTACCTTTCACATACATCTATTGGAAGTGGTAAACCTCAGTTTGCTGTTCTTCGATCTGTTTTCCTTCTCTTTTCAACCTGATGTGAAGTGCTGAAGAATCTTAGTGAAGTACTGAAGCAACTGCAGTTACACGTTGCTCCAGCGTTGGCTGGAAAGAGGAAGATTGAACTTTAAAGATATATCAAACTTGAGATGAAGTCGCTTACTCCAAAATCAGCTGACTAAGAAACGTGACAAAGCTGTCTAGAGAATCTTTCCAAAAGGCTGACTGGAGGACACCCTCTCAAAATAGTTAGGAGAAAACCAACTGTTAGCAACACTTGCAAGTTCTATTTCTTAACTGAATAATGTCTTAAAGACATATATGTCACATGCGGAAAAGTTAAAAATCAGAAACCAAAAATAAAGCTGAAGAGCAGGATAAGGAGATTCCTACAACTTTCTGCCAAGCTGCTTTACTCTGCTTTTCCCGGAGTTCTCACTCAATGGCTCTGTGCCTGGAAATATGGTGCTTTTTCAGAACACTGACTTAGAATAATAATTGCAATTAAAATACATTCTCTCGGTAAAATGAGATTTCTTCTGGTTTGCCTCCATCGTCTCCTGAAATAACCAGTAAACTGAAAAGAACCTTCTCCGCACTCTCTACCCCAGAAATGTTCTTTTCTGTTTGCACAGCTCAAAACAGATAACTGTGCACTTCACTGAGCATTTCGTATCAGGAAAGTTTTTAAAGTTTTCTGTTGCAGAGAACGGATTGCTCAGAAAGCTCCATCATTGCAAAGATGCATAACTACATGAATTACTCGCCAGCAATAAGAAAGGGGGAAATGTTGGGTGAAATTGAATGAGATAGAGCAATGGAGGGAAAAAAGGCGAGTGCTGGAAGAGAAATGAGTGCTCCAAAGGTCTAGTGACTGCACAGAGGGCTGCAGAGCCAACATCAGCAGCGATAGCAGCAGCATATCGAAATCGTGCAGGTGCAGAAGTGTGGAAGAAAGGCTGTGCTGTGCCTGTATGCAAGAGCACAGGCACAGGCAGAACTATCAACCTCAGTTCAGAACTTTTTAACATTCAAACCAAAGAGAAAGGACCATCTTGGACATATAAAAGAAGGAGAACTTCATTCTCAGCTCAATTTAGGGAGCTCTGAGTAGAAGCTCTGCGCAGAGAAGATGGAGAGGTTTTTCTTGTTGGCATAGGCTGAGATTTCAGGGCCTCTCCAGATGGTATCTGAGCTGTTGGGGTGTGCAGAGCACCCACATTACTCCTCTGTATGGCCCTTAGTGCTGGCCCTGGAGCTCTGTGAGCACCTCAGACCTTGGCTTTCCTATGTAGCACACCAAGGCAGGTACTGGGAGATGAGCTGATGCTCTGTATTTCAGAACTATGCTCTGTATTTCAGAACTATTAAGAGCAGACAAGAGAGAGGAGGAGGAGGTGGCTGGGAAGGGAAAAAATCACAGAGCTAATTGAAGAAAAGATTTCCTTGAAATGCTAAACAACTTTGAAGATACATGGTGCCAGCTGAATAACTGATGATAACACCAAATGCTGGTTAAGGGGAGGGAAAACAGTTGCAAATACAAAGGGAGAGCAACAAAGTTCAGGGCAACTTGGACAGATTAGAAACACACACTTTTAAATAACTGCAGTCCCTGGATGAAAGAGGCAATGAGAAAGGAAAATCGACATCACCCTCTGTTAGGAAACACTAAGACCCCTAGACTTTTAATGAATAAGTCTTCTTCATGTCTTCCACAGGCTGCTTGGTGGCAGAAAAACCAGGTATAGCATAAACTGAACAAAGGATAAATGCAAAAATAACTAATAAGGGTGGGTCCAATATTATAAAAATGAGTGAAGATTCATTTGAAATGCAGTAAGAAATAACAGAGAGAATATAATCTCTCATATTATGAATGATGGAGATGGCAAGGCTTTTAAGGAGTAAGGTATGTATTTGGGAGGAGTAAATACCAAAGGACATAAATAATAATGCATAAAGAAGGTGGAAAAAGCTGGGATGTGCTTCCTAACTTATTTAAATGTTTCTGTACATGCTGCACAAAGCAAATATTAAGCAATATTCTTAATATCCAGATCATTGAACACATGTAGAATTTGATGCATATAACTGAAATGTAAGAATATATATAAAAGGTTCTGTCCAGTTCTCTGAAATTTCTCAGTGCATACGTTGAAACACTGTCTGACATAAGTTAATGTGGCACTAAAATATTACGCAGGTTAACATTTTGCTCTGATGGGAAAGCAAATCTCCAGTTTCACTGCAATGGATTGTTTTCCATTAGCTTGACTTTTTCTCAGCTAATGAATAAAGGCGGTGGAAAACTGCAAGCTCAGACACTTAAAGAATATACTAACCACGCAATTACTTATGGTATTTGTGAAGAAACAAGAGCAGACATCCATAGAAAATGCCGAATAACCTTAAATTATTCCAACACTTACCTATATAGCCCATCTCTCTGCAAGACTGCATTTAGTTAGATTTATACCTGCAGTACGGTAATACGAAAAGCTTTTAATTTCATTATGTTGCATAAAATTACTTGCAGTGCTTTTCATCATCTCACGTTATGAATGATGGAAGGGGACACACATTGTATTTAAAATGCTGACTGAATAAACTCCATGAGTTATTACAGCCAAGTATTGCAGGAGGAAAAGAAAAGTAAGTCTGAGGTTGAGAGACCCTGACCTTATTCAGACTTAATTTTGCAGAATGTAATGCAAAAATATCTTATTTGCAGCGTATAAAATGGCAGGATATATGCAGTATAACAACTAAAAGTTCTAATTCCAAACTGGGCATCTGACTTATTGGTCAAATCCTTGCAGATGAGCAAAGGGATTTCTCGGAGTGACATATTTAAAGTCCTGAATCTGTATACATTGTAAGAATAAACTTCAGCATTTAAAGGATTATTTGAAACATCTGGTCTTTCCTTTGGTCTGAAGAGTCCACATTTGTCTTCCAGTTGTTGATCACAAACATGGGGAACAGACATGGGAGATTAAAACCCCACTGCCTGGGGTAGTGTTGCCTAACCTGGGCTGGCTAGGGGGATGTGGCTGAGGGTACAGAGGAAGAGCTTCTTTTCTAACCAACCATTGCTAGCCCCATGAAAGGCAGCGGTGACTGGGATGAAGGAGGAAAGTGCTCCAAAATGGCTATTTCAGTAAAATATATGAAGTTCCTACAGATTCAGAATTAACACATGTAACTTCCTTTTTCATATAGAATTTTCATTAATATACATTTACGGGCTCTTCTGGCTCATAAGTAGCACGACTACATAGAGACTACATCATACTAGTGAAATTAAGTTGTTAGGATGTTCCACGTCAAATATTCTAGAAATCATTAGAAAATAAAATATAATTAAGGCAGGTGTTGCTCCTTGCTGCTTGATACAACTTGTCTTCTCAACTGTCCTCTATGTTCATGGGAATAACCCATTATCAGATTTCAGAATTGCACAATAAAGAATTCCAAAGGCCCTGACTGTAGACTATATGCAGATATAGGTGATAGATAGGTACATTCATATTCTTATCCTGTAAATTTATATTCTGAGTGATAAAACCCCCACCTTAGAAATTAGAAATTTTTAGTTTTAGCCTTAGTTCTCATGCGGTTCCCAGGATGTCGTAGATTCTGTTTGTACACACTGGGAAGGAGTTGGTGAATCCATGGAGAAGCATCATCAGACTTAGAAATATGGCCCTAGATAGAAATACTTCAAAAAATAATGTAAGAACAAAAAAAAAAACCTACCAAAAAAAACAAAAAAAAAACCCAAAACAAAACCAAAACCAAATCAAACAAAAAACCCCAAACAAACAAATCAAACCAACCAACCATAAAAACATAAAGAAAACCATCAGCTCTGCTTCCTTTGCTTCCTTCCTCCTTCTAATCTCCCAGAAAAGCCACCATTCTCTGTCTGGAGAAAGTAAATACAGAATCTATTTGTCATGATGCAAAAGCTCATGTCCAAAATTTTTTTTTTTCTGATGAATTTCCTTCTGCAACAAGATAGCTACAGCTTGTATACATTGACCAAGTCCCACAGGTCACTCAGGATTACAGTTCCTTTTTCTTAAGTAATACCTCACGTACCATCATGCACAAGTGATAAACGGCGGTTGTCAAACACCCAATTGGCAATTCACTTTCTGACTTTCAGGGTCAGACCGCAAGCACCTGGAGTAAAATTCTTCAGAAAAACTCCACCAACCCTCCATTCCATTTTCAGCTACACTGATGTGATTCAGGCAAGGCAAAATCCAAGTCTGTCCTGAGCAGTATGAAAACGGTACTGCTGTGAGACACTCAACGATACCAAATTCTATTTAAAAATCTGTGTGCTACCTCAGGGATTGGTGGTGGGCAGGAAAGTGCTAGGGAGGGCGTCATCAGTTCTGAAGGTGATTTCAAAGTTGTATTTACACACGGCATAGATGAAGACTTGGCAACAGTATAATACTTTAAAAAAGGAAAATGCCAGATCTATCATAAGTTACATGTTGTTGGAAGCTTGTCACTAATCTCATTATAAAGTCTGATGCCTGCAAAACTTGAACTTTCCTTTGTAAAGTCATCTACGAGGCTTAAAGTGTGACCTTCTTTGGCATCCTTCCTGTAAAGGTCACCGTTTTGTGACAACACTGCAAAATCAATTGGTTCATCCCTGACATCTGGTCCCATGTCATGCATTACAACTAATGCCACAGGGAGCAAGACAAAACCAGCAACAGAATATCTTTGTCAGAGATCGTTAAAGTCCCACTGTTTTATAGAGAGGCGTAATTGATGAAGTGTGAGAGAACCAGTTCCTTCAAACCTGCCTGATTTCTTGGTAACTTATTTCTTTGGCCGATTAGCAACTGCCCAGTTGAACAATGGTTGTGTTATCTTGCAAAGTCAAGGGCTGAGCTCCAGTCCAGTCTGCCCAGAAAGTTTTGAATGAGAAAGTGGGAGAAGGGGCAGAGTTCCACACCAGAAGGAAATTAAACTAAACCACTAGTATCCTCTGAAAGTTAGAGTAAGTTTTCACTTGGTGCCTGTCTCAAGGAAGCCTTCAGTACATGCAAAACTAATTTGAACACAGGTCTCACCTGGGTCGATCAGTTTTCTAAATTAAAACAAAATTCTCTTGTCTTTCTTTCTTCATTTTCTATTATTATTTCTACCCGTAGTTCAACATGACAGCTTGGATATGTTACCTGAAAGGGAATTGCAGAGAATCTCACCACTGAATACATACAAGACAAGCATCTCATGTAAAGATTAACACTCTTGGGAGCATAAATATCAGTTCTGTGAAAATGCACAGACAACATATTCAGAGGACTAGCTGTGCTCCTAAGAAACCTCTTCATTAAAGGGATTCGTTTGTTTGGATTAGAGTCTGCCCATTGAACACAAAGTTTTCTTCCTGAGAGCTCCCCTTCATTCGCTGACATTTGTGAAGTGCAATAAAATGCTAATTGGTATCATCGGCGAGCGATTAACATTTTGTTTAGTCTTATTCTCAAAGCCAAAATTATGAGAGGAAATAAAATGTCATAGAGCAAAGAGGCAGCTGAAGACCTTAACAAGAGGCTTTTCCTTTAGATGTTAACGTCACCTGCGGATGACCAGTTGTCCTTATGCCCTTCCCCATATCCACAGCCTTAGCGGTCAGAAACAAACATTTCTGCTTCTGACAAGCCGCCTCTGACCAAGGAAAGAAAAATTAATATTCTAATAAAAAAGCTGCCTTTGATTAGCTTTCTTTAACCTCTGTGACCCTACCAGTGTTTGCTAACTCACAGACAGACCTCAGCTGGCCACCGGTTCGCTTCTTTGCCCCGAACTCTGGCTTGTTTCCTCTCATAGTAATATGCCAAGTATATCTTTTCCTCCCCCTGCCACCAAACCTTGGGAAGAGAAGTCTGTCTGCTCTACTGGGCTACAGTACAAGATGCTTTTCATAGTTCTCCTAGGCTAAATGCTGCAGAGTTCGAGTACAACATGGCATTTGAATTACACTAACACATAAAAACATTTCTGGATTTAAAAAAAAATACTTTATTGCCACCAATTTAAAACCATAAACATGCTTCGAATCCAATCCAATATATTCCTTATTTGTTCCTGATTCTCTCCTGTTATTATTATTAGAAGGCATAAATTTCCAGCAAGGCTTGTGCTTGACAAGGCTCCATTATTTGCACATGACAAGGTTTATCAAAAACAGTTGGATTTTTATGAGGAGTCTTTTATGTTTCCTCCATAAAATATAAATAAATGAAAAGGATTAGATGGAGGAAGCGGAGTGTAATTCATCAGCAATGTGAAGCAGAAGGAGCAGGCTGCAGATGGATGAACTGAAGAAGAACACGGTGACTGGTCCAGAGAAGGAAAGCGCACTCTCAGATGCTGTGGAGTAAAGAGCATAATCAAGTAGCATTGACTTTTCTCGCCATTTTTAGGTGTCCTTAAATGCACAAACTACAGAATCAGCCTAAGATGCAGAAACACATACAAAATAGCAGTGCAGCTGTCTAGCTTTATTTGTTTGGCTGATATTTGTTTGTTTTGTGGTTACAGAATAAAGGGAAAGACCAGAAACTTACAATTAAATGTGCCCCCTGTAAATAGCTAGAGAACAATTAGGAGGAAAAAAACCTTTTAAGGTGGCAGTGTCTCCATTAACCTCATGTCAGTCAGATAAAAATCCATTAAATTGCTTTGTATTCCCATAAAAATAAGCGGTGGAGACAACAGCCCCCATTTTTTTGCCTAACTAAAGCTCAAAAGTTACACCCTGCAATCCCACAGCAAGTCCATGGGATTACTTCTGCCCATCGAACTCCAGGAACAAGGTTGTTTTCTTACACAAATCAGGGAACTGCTTCACCTTCCGTGTCTCTGTCTGTGGTAATGGCACAGACAAATTAGCCACACCATAATTGTGATTATTTGGATAGAATTTACAAAGTAAGCCACAAAAGTCTGATGATTTCATAAGCAAAGCAGTCACAAGCTGCAAGGATTGAACAGCTCCAAGATCTACCTTTCCAAGCCCAGTCTCTACTTTCCAGCAGAACTGCACTTTTATTTCTCCCAAAACTTTAAAATTTGGGCATTCACTTTTGGTCCAAATCAGAATGAAAATAGTTTTGCAGACAATAAAAGCTTAAATGTTTAGTTTCAGTACAGTAAATATGAAAGCCAACATGCACAAGCAAAATGTTTTAGTAGATCAGAAAGTCAAAATACCTTATTATCTTATCAAAGCAAAGTTAAAAAAAAATATTATATATATGTTTATAGCTGTTCCTTTAAGCACTTTTTTCATGCCAAATTTCAGCAAAGTCAATATGTTCCCATAGAAAGTTTCTCTTTTGGTGAAACTGCTGTAAAAAACTGCTCGAAATGTTACAGTTTGAAGTGGGTGTTTCTGAGGACTCTCCTGAAATGAACGCTGATGGTCATGGTAGATATTTGGAGTGGAAATCAAGCAGGTCTTGGATGCAAGTGCTGTGTAAATCTTATTCAAATGAATTATGAGAATATTATCTTACCTTAAACCACTGCAGGGTTCTCTGTATTTTTTTCAAAACAAGTAGAAAGACCCTCCCCTAAGCTGATCTCTTCTTACCTCATAACCTTACCTATAAAAGCTTCTGGGTTTTATCTATATGAGGTGTGTCTTTCTTCCCACACCTACATAGGACTCTGCCTGTCAGTACTAAATCTGTTCCCAGCAACAAAGGAATCAGGGGAGAATATCCTTAGAGACCAAGTGAATTATCCACAATAAGTACAGAAGCTTAAGTTAAAATAATGGCTTACAGAATGATGGGTACGAGATGGAGAGGGACTGTCTCAAGGAGATAAATTTTGCTCACACAGTTTCCACAGTGCAAAAGCATAAATTATATTTAACCAACCCTCCAATTCAAGTGCGTGAGCCACAGCAGAAATACAGTAGAGAAACTAGCACGCTTCTGTCACCTTCTTAAAGCACAAGTTAAGTCACAAATGTTAAGGTGCAAGGTAAGTGAAAACTTAAATATTTTATTGCTATATTTCAGAGATGGTTGAGAACGAATAACTTCATGTCTCATTCTTCCCTTCATTTTAATATTGTCATTTCTGATTTTGATCCCACAAACTTTGATCCATTTCCCATACAAGCCAAGCTGGGTGCTTGCATCATGATTTGCAAGATCTGAGCCTTACATGGCAAGTCCTTCATGCAATATTCTACCAGCGTGAGATAAACAGCGAAATAATTAATCAGCAACAGGAGAGATTCAGCTGCTACTTAAGAAATTCCTGGGAATGAGTTTACCTTTGGATGCAGGCTGTGTACTGCTGGATTGACTAGCTAAGTCTCTGCCTTAATGAACTCTATCTTTTATTCATGGGTCTAAACCTGAATGTTTTCATTTGTTGGAAATGAACTGTGACCTCCTGGTACCTCTCCCTCTGCCAGGCCATGTGACATTTAAATGTGTTGTATATGCCCCAATTTAATCCAGTTGTACAAATCTAACTCAAATGGTGATAGAATCTGACCAGATAGCCTTCTTATTTGTTTTGGACTGTTGAGTCAATGTTTGGCACACCCTGCACTGGATTACATCCTGGATCAAAACAGGGCGGGAAAAAAAAGAAGCCGTGAAATGATATTTCGATATATGGGAGAATAACTAAGCCTGATCTGCAGACATGTTAGTGATAAACATAAGGCACAATCCAGCTCCAGGCAGTCTGGGAAAGTTTCTTTATGTACTGTACACAAAGGCATCAGCATTACATTTGCTCTTGCTTCTCCTAGTCTTTCAAAAAGCCACAAGGCTGCTACAGTTTAGCTCCTCTTACTTGCTTCTGGATGTAGAGCAGTGATTTTCATGAAATCAAAATAGTGAACTCATGGGGAAGTAGTGATATTTAAAGCCACATGCAGCGAAACCATCTTGGAGATGTTAACTGCTACAATCTGTGATTCATTCTTTCAAGGCCCATTCAAAACAAGCAACTGACTGGGAGGAGTCAGCACATGGAGTCCAACAAGCAATAATTGGTGTTCTACAGGTCACCAGAGCTGTCCTTGTGACTCTTTAATAAAAGAGGGAGCTCATTTACCAGTCAGCCACCATCTCTAGTTTTAGTTCCTACTGGTCTTCTGTATGTCAACATAGTGCCAGATGGGGTGTCTGGGACATGTGGGATCACC
>JAAGNO010025640.1:0-36717 GCA_033439905.1 Ceryle rudis | reverse complement strand
CTCTAGTTTTAGTTCCTACTGGTCTTCTGTATGTCAACATAGTGCCAGATGGGGTGTCTGGGACATGTGGGATCACCGGGGCAGGGTGTGAAATGCAGATGTGACAAGGGAGAACTGTTTACGCTTTCTTACACTCTTCCCCCGCTTTGGACATGAACAGATTGTGCTCACTCCTTACTCTGTACCAGAAACAAAAACCAGCCCCTGAGCCACTGAAAGACCAAAAGAAGAGAAGTCAAAACAGAGCAAGTGCATTGAGCTTTGCCATGCCAAGGTGGTGTTAGGTCAAGAGATTGGTTTTATAGCATGGGCAGAGCACTTTTGAAAAGCAGGGGAACAGAGAAAAGGGTCTAGTAGAATTAAATGAACATAAAGGAGCACAAAGAGGCGAGTGGGATATCTCTGTCACGGAGAAGGGTTAGGAGGGATCAGTTCTGAGGAGCTGCAATTAAAGAACTTGGGTTCTTTCCTATTTGGACTCAGTGGAAAAGATTTTCCAGACCCAGCTCAGCACATTGCACAATCGTACATTGACCCGAGGACACAGAGGACAGGGACTGACTCAGTATGTGCAATTTCTCCTTAGACACACGGATTCATAGCTTAACAGGACCAACCAGCTCCGCAGGAAGCAGGTTGCAGGTGCCTTACTTCACATGCCTTCCTCTCCTATTGCAGCAATCAGGCAACTTTGAAGACCTCAATTCATGTGCAATTACTGGGCCATGTCGCCCTTCTGTACCCACCCTACCACACTGGGGCCATAAAGGCGAGAAGATCACCTAACAACTAGCCCAGTGTTGAGCACCATGAAAATGATCGTCCTGTGAGTTGAAAGCCTTCTGCCTCACTCTGCTGCCAGAGCACAAAAAGCAGCTGGAATGACTGTTGTGCACCATTGCTGAGCCTCGTAGCATCAATGGCCATATTATACACCAGGATGAGCCACCTCTGAGAATGCCTCTTTATTCATGGCTGTGATTTGCCACTGCTTTCATTCTCAATAACAGGTAGGTAGAATGAATCTGGGAATACAGAAAAATATACAGAAATACAGAAAATTTTAGTCTAGCTCTTAAGATCTTCCTGTATTGCTTGAATGATAACAAAAAGCTAAAGAGCTCCAAAATTTTGCCACAGTCTAGAATAATCTTAAGAAGGTGATAGTCATATTTCACAGGTCAAATTTTTCCCCACTAATCACAGCAGATCTCTTACATAGTCTGTCATTTCCAGGAGATTCCTTATCGAAAGATCCAGTGCATTAGTATGGACTAGACAGGAAATACATCTGATTTCATTATTATTATTATTATTTTCCTGCTTACTGAGAAATAGAAATAATGACATTATATTCCACTACTTGGAAATACCAAATCATCAAGCCCAGAGGAATAAGAGCAAGGAAGATGGATTAAAAAAAAACCCAAAATTGCTGTGTTAATTGAGCAGGACATCACTCTTTCTTGTCAAAAACCTTTTCATCTCAAAGGACTGATAAATATTTTGCAAATTCTGTATGTACTGAGCCATACCTGGTCTGTGGGCCTATTTCCATAACTAGCAAGTGAGTTTTTAAGTAAATGAACTTTGTTTTTTTATCTGTCTGGTAAACTGGGATCATTTGCCAGAATGAACAGGAAAATATGTGATTTCGTGACAGTGCTTGATCACCATGGAAACACATTTGTGCACTAAAGACATCCAGTCACAGCAGGGTCATCTGTCCCACCAAGGCAGCAGCCTGCATTGCAATTGGCCCACTCCTACAAACCTTCTTGGACATTGAAGGGAAAGTGAAACCAGTTCAGAGTATGTTACAGTTCATCTTGGAGTTTGGCAATTAGAGATCATGGCTATAAGGTTGGTGAAGAGACTGCTGCATTCATTACCTCATCATTTTCTGAAACCCTGAATCACAACAAGTGCAAAATAAAGCAACCCAATGTTAACCGCAAGAGTATCGGCCTGCTGTATATTTATCCAAGGTTGTATAGGTTGAATTGGAAGTGTGTGTTCATCTATCAAGCCTGGAGACTTGGCTTAAGAAGACAGATAAAGAAATGGTATGTGCCCCCCCCCAGACTTCTGTCTGGAGGGAAACCAAGAAGCACTTTGAAGTTTCTTGTAAAAGGTAGAAAGCAGTACGTGATTCCCAGTAGGAATATGCAGATTAGCATTCCCCAGGTATTAAGCTCTTGTGGCTCACAAATTGTTTGTGTGTTTGTAGTCTAAAGGCGAGGAAAATAAAAAGAGCTATAGCATAAGACTTTTTTTATGACACAGTTTTGGAAGCCATTCCAAATCCCTGTTTTTTTTCCCCTAACAAAGAGTCTTTCTGACATATGTTGGAAGCTCTCATTTGATATCAGTAGATTTTATGCTAATTCTCCACTGAGAACAAACTATATAGTCATAATTTTTACAGGATTTTTAATTACCTGTCAAATTATTTTGTGTTTCACCTAGGGGAGGTGCAAGGGTATTTTTTCTAATCTTTCTTTTGGTATTGTTCTCGAATTCCAGTTGCCATCATTTAAGAAATGTTAATGATGCTAATGAAAACTAAAGGTCAGACACTTAGCTTGTGTAAATTAGCACAGCTCAGTTGATTTCTGCAGCTCTACTGATTTACAGTTACCGAGGACCTTAAGATCCTGGCATTGCAATTTATTAGTCTTGGCTATAGATTTTGTTCCATATATTCAGCAGTTTAGAAGTATTTGCAGGGTCGAGTGAAAATGCAGGTTAATGTGGCGAATGTCAATCAATATGAACCAGAACAACTTTTCACATTCATTTCCATTTGTATTCACAGCTACAGAGTTTTGACCTTCCCCCCTCTTTTCTTATTTATTTAGTCTTTTTTAATATGAGCACACACAAAAAAAGGAGAAGCTTAGTTTCAACCCTTCGAGTTCACAACCAAAGCATGAACGGGGCATTACACGTGGTTTCAACTAACAAGTTCCAACTGCATTTTTGAGTTGCACATCCCTACACTTTGAATCTCAGACTAAACTGTAGTTTTAAGATAAAATCATAATGCCTTAATCCTGAACTCCCAACTGAGGCACTGTATTCAGCAAACAGAGTAGATGGCAACCACCATAAATTCTTTGGAAGAATCCGAATGCTGTTGTATTTTAGCAGAACACCTAAAAAGTTCATTTTAGCGTGAGTTTCACCCAGTGTGATTCATCTAAAGATGTGGGTTTACCTTTATGCAGTGTGTCATAGCACGCGTCCTATGTGTTTGTGTCATAATACTAATCCCCAGGTCAGAGTCTTCTGCACTGACCAGTGTGACCACCACATTTGTCCTCTATCTGTATTTCCTTATCTCGCATGAACTGAGAGCTCCTCAGGGCAGGGCCTGCGAGTGTTTCAAAATGAGTCTGAGATTTAATGGCAGGTCCCAGCTATCACTATGACACAACTACCTCTGAGAAAATTCCTCTTTATTTGCTCTTGGGCAGGAAGTACAGCCAGGAACAGAGATCTCTGCTAAGCAACATAGTGACTCATATGAAAAAAACCCAACAAGTGGATGTGTAAAGACTGTTGGTTAATAATTCTGCATGAGACCTGGACTTCCTTAAAATGGTCAGCTGAAAGCATCATAACATAAATGAGTATAGCCTAAACAATACTAGCTGTTCATAAGATTGAAAAAAAATATCAGAGATATTGCCCTCAGGGAAAAAAAGACATTAAAATAATTCCATAGAAATATTCATCAGAACAGGACAGTAAAAAAAAGTACAATGATCATGACAACTTCCCTTTTACATCAGTAACTTCCCTTTTACATCAGGATAAACTGAAAATGATCATAATTTTTCTCCCTTATTCCCATCAAAATAAGAAATAATTCAACCAGAAAATCCAATAAGCGATTTGGTTGTGATGTGCTGTAAAGCCGCTGATTTGACTCTGGCAGAGGAGAAGGATTTGAATATAGATACGTGAAAACTAAGACAAGTGGTTTTTACTCTAGGGGTTAAGGGGGAATAGTGACTGCCTCTCAAACTTCATTCTGGAGAAGCAAAATAAGAGTTTTGAAGAAAACTTTTGAGTGATATTTTTTTTTTTTGTCAAGAAATACACATTTTCTAATCAAAAGAAGACACCCATCCTACCCCCAAACCCCATATTCTTCTGCTGTTTTTCATTATTCTTGAGAACTGTTTCAAATAACTCTAGTTTTTAAACAGCAGAGCACACAAGTGCACCTCTACAGCACTTGCTAGTGAATGACTTCCTAGCAACTTGAAAGCTCAGGTGGTGATGCTTCTGAGTGAAGACACTTATTGTTGAAGGTTTGAGGCCGAAAGAAAGAAATCAGGTCTGTGCATCTGCTACTTGGAAGTTTTTTTGCTTGTGTGTCTCCCATGATATCTTTCCTACCAAAAAAAAGTAGAGGAGATCAACAGGGACTTTAGGATGAGTCAGGTAGGGAGGGACCGATGGCTCTGCTGCCACACTTGGATATGCACAAGGAGGCTGTATGACTTCTGCCACCCTCATCCACCGTGGCAACACTTGATGGGGCTGGAAGACTTGATAGCAAAATTGCTGCCTTAGTAAATGTCATTGCATTCTTGGTTTGTGTCAGAAAAAGCAATTAAGGTGGAATTTACTTTTATCACCACAATTAGCTTTTCTAGAGAACTTTAAAAGTTCTATTTAATGCTTTGAGTCCTCAGACAAAAAGCTGGAAGAATCAATGATCTGTCTTGCCCGTTTTGTGGCTTTTGTTTTCAAGGCTTTATCCTCGGCTTATGAATATTAGACTGCAGCAGGCTGTGGTAATATAAAGTCTGTTGGTTCCCCCAGTGCTGGGATACTTTAAAAACACCAAGAAGAATGTGCTTAGTGAAAAAAACCCCAACAAAACAACACAACAGCTCTGGGTGAATGTGTTTAAGTAGGGCCTGTCATAAGCTGGTGCTAAAGAGACACGCTCTGTGTTGCAAGTGAGATTTCATAGAACAACTTCAGCAAAACCCCAAAGCTTTCTGGCAAGATTAATAAAAGCAAGGGAAACATAACTACTCCTTTTTCTGAAAGCATCAAAAACCCTGGAGAATAAAATATTTTCAACAGAAGTAAATGGGATATCTAGAGAAATGGAAAAAGCTCAGATGGATTCTTAAAATATTTTTGGGTGCTTTTTCAGAGAATTATCAGTATTAGTTCAGAATTATAACAAAATTGGATGAAAAGGGGCATAGTTATAAACCCCAACTTTTTGGAGCTTAGGTAAGTTGCAAGGGGACCTTGGCTGGATAAGACTAAAGGGCTTGAAAAACTTCTTCCACCACTTTAATAATTTGAGACCATAACTCAGTATTTGTGTGAGAGATGCCTCATAGTGCCCTCAACTACCTGCTGACTGTTTACTCTGGCATAGATTCTTCCATCTCCTAAACAAACTGTCCTATCTACGTGGACATTTGCCCCTGTCCCTAACCAGGACACATATGAAATGGGAATTTGTGTTTTAAAACAGCTACATAACTTCTTTTTACACCAAACAGTTCATACCTACCTGAAACACAGCAGCCTCATCAATCAGGGACCTACAGCCTCTGTGATATTATTCTTTCTGCCCTCCCACAGGGCAAGCACAAAGCTGTATTTTGCAGTCTCTGCTCTGGGAAGATGCTCAAATCCTTGAGCTCCCTGTGATTTGACTGCTATGTGCATCTGTTGTCAGATCCACGAACAATTTTTGACTCTTCTGCCCAGCTTTCTCACCACAACCAGACCTCATTTTTTTCCCATCTCTCCCGAAGTCAAGCAAAACAAAAATTGCAAAAGCAGTTTATTTTACCTTAGCTATTTTCAGTCCTTAATACTCATAATTACTCCTGAATAATTGAAATGCATCTTGTACTCTGGAATCCGTGACAGTCTATGGGAGATGTTCTTCCACTTCTAGCAGTTGTAGATGAATAACGTATTTTAGTCAGCCTTCCATGTCTCCCACTGTCATTCACACCTTGCCCTCCCAGAGCTCCTGCTGTGAGGCAACATGGCACAAGGAATTTAGACATCATGTTACCACAGTACATGAGTCCAAAATTAAAGTAAACCCTATTCATTCCACACAAAGAAAAAGAACTGGCAGCATGATGTATAGATAACAACAGACTGGAGCACAGGAAAGGCTGAGCTGTGTCAGATTGTGTCAGTGGAGGATGCTCTAAAAAGGGTAACCAGAAGAGAACAGGCACCAATTAATCCTTCCTCAATACCCCCCTCCCCACAATGTATTGCAGTTGTTGACTGCACTCCATCAGTAATAATCCTTTTAAAGACAATGCTGGTCTACAGCAAGAGAGGCACCGCACCAGGCAAATACAGCAATAGCAGTTTGACCCCAGTTATTTCCAGGAAACTGCAAGACTAGACCTTTGCCACATGACGTGGTGTAAAATACACACAGGAGCAAACCAGAGAAGAAAGATGGGGGGAGAACTGTTCACTCGGGCACAGCAAACACAACTAGATCACTTTTGGATTGCTCCCATCTGCCAGTTCAGAACAGGGGCACAGTGAAGATACATGTGTCTATCCCCAGCATTGTGCATCTGTCTTAAAAACTTCACTCAGTCCTTCTGTGTCCTTTGCAGACAAACTACCCTATTTTCTCCCACTGAGGAAGAAATACCTGTTGGGCAGCCAGTTCACGTCCTCTCTTCCTTCCCCTCCGTGCTCAGAGCAGGAAGGAATCCCAGCTAACCCTACAACATGGTCATGCATGAAGCAGCCTCTTCTCCAAGGTGGGATACTAGGATGGCAGCAACAGGATGTTTTACTCTTCCTTCTTGTTAGGACAACGTAGCCATAATTATTTTACATTACCCTTTTCATTACAAATCATTATTTACACTTATTGCCTGGGGGGAAAGTTTTGGATAGAGGATCTCCAATGTATCTGCCTGCACTTCTTGCCATTACAAGGTTCATGGTGTGGGGAGGAGGCTGGAGCACCTCTGAGGGTTCTCAGGGATAGTTGCACAAGCGTTAATGAAATCCCATTAATCACAGCTCCAGCCATTGCAGACTTGTCAGCACAGGAGGCTGCAGACTACCCACAGCAGGTAGAGAGGTTAGAAAAACATGTCCCAAGAAGGTACGTGTGTGACCTTTCCTGAGTCTGCAGTGTTGGTCAAAACATTTTTGTGCTGTGGCTAAACCGGAGATGGGAAGAAAATGCCATAGGGAGAACATCTGCAAAAGTGAAAATGACCCAGTCCAGGGATTTTCCACAGTTCCACTCTCCACCTACCAGAGCCCTGAATGGGAAGTATTTCCCCATCCACTTTGCCAGGCAGGTAATTACTTGGACTCTTCAATACCCATGTTACCTGCACCTGCAAAGGAGTGTTGTTTTCCAAGTATTTTGCATGCAAAACGTGGTGGAGGAGAAACCAGAACTATTTCTTACCACCAGTGTTAAAGCCCAGCAAAAAGCCCTGTAAGCAGGAACTGGAACACTGAGAAGAGAAACAGATTTACTTACTTGTCACACAGTCTTCCCTCGCTCTGCCTGTCACAGCTGTGCTAGACGTGGAGTAACCCTATAGCTCTCACCTATAGCTCTGGAGATCTGGCGCCTGATAAGGTTTCACTCTTAACTCCCGGCCAAGTTCGCTCAGGTACACTGGTGTGAATTTGCAGTTGCCCACAGTCAGCAGATATTCCAGCAGAGTTTAAACCAAAAGCACACTTGTGGCTTCTTGTTACTATTCTGGACACCTCATTATCGTGGAGGAATTTAAATATCTCAGGAGCAGATCTGGTACCAGAATGGAAGCCTTTACTGTTCTCCTGTGCCAGATAAAGTGTCCTGGAACCTGCTCACAGATGCAGACCAAATCGGATAGAAGCTGCACACCCATCCCGGGTTTCCCCTGACAAACACCAACAGAGGCAGACGATGGATTGAAAGTGTCATTTAATACTGGTCATTAATAATGGTCTCCTTCCTAGCATTCCCATGACATTATTCGAGGGCCAATTTAGAAGCTGTGGACTGTACAGTTGGGAATTCACACAAAGGCTTTTTGGGGAGCCCAAAAGAGGCTTGATTTGGCTGTATCACAACTCAAAAGTAGCTTTTTTATAACAAATACAAACCCAGCAACTTGTTAACATGTATCAGTATCTGTCAATTTAGGCTTCTTTTCTTTTTCCTCTCAAAACAACCTGACTTTTCCTCCGTCCCCAAACAGCCATCTTCTGAAAACCTATAGAAAGAGCTATGCACATTCCCTCCCACATATATTTACAAGGGAAAAAAGGGTATAATGAAATGTAAGATAGTAAGAACAACATATATATCTCTGTAAACCCTGTTTCTAAGTCATTTGGGGGACTTTGTTAACAAGAGACACTGTTCAGTAATAACTTTCATTTGTTTAGATTTATTGTGATACAACTCCTTTTGGTTAGAAGAGCTAAATTCATATTTGCTTATTTATATATTTTCGAGTGATTATCCAAAGACATTTTGCTAAATAGAAACAGAAAGATTGTATTCAAATAACACACACAAGTGAATTCAGGATTTCATACGGGATACTGAGTCAGGCAGCAATTTGTAAACTGTGAGATAAAAACAGATATCAAGGGAAGAGGGATTACTTTATATAACAAGCTTTGATTGTAAATAAAATGTCTGGGCAGGATGTTTAGAGGTAATAAATTGACTGTTTGGGCCTTTGCTGACATATCTTTTTAGCTTTATTGACATTAGCTGTTATTTGTATGGAATTTTATTGTATGGGAAAGTTTCTTGCTTGGGATTTGAAAAAACAGCTTATAGTACAAGCAGCCTGAAAGCACAAAAGAGCCTGGTGAACAGAAGGAAAGGGTTGAGTTTCATGCTTACAAGAAAATCACAGGGAAGAGAAAATGTAGATATATTTAATTGCATTTTAAGCAGGATCAGCATTTTGTGACATTTCTTTTACTAGCCATTTGTAACGCAGTAAGAAAAACAGGGGAGGGATGTGGGGACCGAAGGCTCTCCGGATTCCATTATTGTAATCTGAGTCAACAGTGAAACCAAAGGATTAGGCTTCGATTTTAGTTCGGGATGACATTCCTTCCATCCAGTCCTAGGACTGACTGAGGGCAGAGCTGTTGTTCATTTAGCAGATTCCAAGACTATGGAAGCAGTTCATCAGCCAGGGCCTAGAACAAGCCAAAATGTTACATAAGATCAAGTATCTTTCTCGGTCTGTTCCATTCATTTCTTCAGACAAATGTAGTATTTCCATATTCTTTTTCTTTCTTCTCAGCCATCACTAGTTGAGATTTTTTTTCCCCCCTCGTGTTGTATTTTTGTGTTCACTCAACAAGGTTCGAGAACCTTGAACTTCAAGGTTCAATCTCCACTCCCCAGGAGATGTGTTTTCACTCGGACAACAGCAGAACTCCTCCCTGCCCAGGACTTAAGACATTTTCTCAGCTCAGACATTGTAATTTTCATGGCAAGACTAAGGAAAGAAAGAAGAAAAAAAGAAACCCTCTGTCACACCACAGAAGGCACAAAAGAGAATACACATCAAAGACACATCTGGAAAGAGATTAGCACTATCATAGTGGGTCCTATGTTTCAGTAGCTTGGACTTCCAAGATGAAATACTGCTGATTCAAACAGATTAGAAAAGATCTATGGGGGGAAGGAGGGGCAGGTGACTAGAATTTCCACTTTTTTTTTTTTTTTTAATCTTTGAAACTCCATATTTTTTCTTTTCAAACAGGATGGCTAGGAATTTATCTCTGAATGTAGTGAGCACGTGAAATGCATAGGCCTTTAATGTGCAAATTCTATACTGCACAAGGGAATAACTAATGAGCCACTATTTTAATGAATCAAGTGAAAATGGCAAGGTGACATACCTCATTTAAGGGAATGAATTCTTAATGTCATTGTAAAATGAGCCCCTCCTTCTCCTGGGGAGAGAAGACAACATCAGTTTGGATTAAAGTCCTGCCTTTTTTGTGTCACTTGCAGAGTTTCCACAAGCCTCGGGAGGTCCTTCTGAAAAACAACAACAGGTTTTGATCAGGAAAATTAGTGAATATAAAGAAAACAAACCCAAGCAGTTCTTAGTAAAAGAAGTAAGGTGACTTCATGTCCAAAACCCATTTACTTGAGCCTAAACAATCCCAGTTCCCTCAGCTGCTCCTCACCAGACTTGTGCTCTAGACCCTTCCCCAGCTTCATTGTTCTTCTCTGGACATACTCCAGCCCCTCAATGTCTTTCTCGTACTGGGGGCCCCAAAACTGAACCCAGTGATTGTTTCTAACCCACAAGTGTTCCTACAAGCAGGTCCACGCTCCACGGAATGTTAGAGCTTGCTAATGGTTCAAAAAAAAAAAAAAATCCTCTTTAAATCCATGATAAGAGAATCATCACCCTAATACCGTCTCTTTCCACATTCTTAAGTTGCATCAGATATAGGTGGCAGCAGGAGGCTGCAGGAGCTGTCTCTGTGAGGAGAGGTTGGGGCTGCAACTGATTCCTCTACAGCCCCATTGCACCGCACAGTGGAGCCCAGCAGAGAAGCTGGTGACATCTCTGGGAAAATGTACATAAGACATGACCAAAGGCTGCTCAGCAGCAAAGGGAAAGAACTGTGAGAAACAGCCCTGCTAATGCCCAGGTGAGAGCAGAAGAACAGAAGGAGGTGGTCCAGGCACCCCAGCAGATCTTTCCCTGGCAGCCTGTGGAAGAGCCCAGGCAGGAGAAGGTTTATCCCAAAGAACTGAAGCCCATGGGAAAAGCCCACACTGAAGCAAGGGGAAAATATGATGAAATAGCAGCAAAGAGGAGCTTTTCTGGGCTGACCACAGCCACCATTCCCTACGCCCTGCACTGCTGGGCCCAGTGGGGTAGAGGAGTCAGGAATGGAGGAGGGAAGTTTCTCCATCTGTGAAGCAAAGCAAATGGAGAAGCACCTTCCAGGACCCCTTCCAATGGGCATCTTTAAGAACTATGTAACACTTCCATCTTGTTCCTAATGTGTTTTATAGGCGAGATCAGCTTGCAAGGGTTTTTTTTGATAATTCAACAGATAACATTCTTCCATTTTAAAATGTATAGACATTTATTTCTGTCCTGCTCTGCAGCATTACTCAAGACAATGTTCTGCCCTGTTAATTAACTTCAAAATCTGAAGAGGATCTGCACTAAATTCTTGCATGCTGCTGCTTAGGCTCCCATAAATTCTTGATTCACATTGGCAAGCCTGATCCAAATCCCAGTAAAGTCAACAGGAATCTTTCCATCAACTGCCATGCAACTCCTGAGTCACTTCAAAACTCCACTGACTACACAACTTCTCAAAGCAGGATTAAAAGAAAAAGTTTATTTGTAACATTATGTTTTCAATCTCCCACTCCTAATAGCAACACAAGATCACAAAAAAACCAAAACCAAAACAAAAACCCTGTACCATTCTGTTTACTGAACTGATATTATCAGATATTCATTTGTTTGCAGACGATACTGCACGGAACAAGAACTGTTTCAGTGAAATCTAATGTTTTTCTGAAAGTCCTGGCTCATTAGTGAGATTCTGTGAGCAGCCAATTAATGGGCAGGATACCCAGTTCTCAGCAGGCCCATCTAACCATCAGTGAGCAAAGCAGAGCCATCCTTCAGAATTATGTAAACAGTTCTCATAAGCGTTGCAAGGCGCTGCGGACAAGTATTTAACTAACCTCTCCTGCTGGGAAGTGAGGGAGGCTTGAATCATCTGTCTGTGGAAATGGACCAAGGAAGAGCAGGGCTTTGATTTACTGAGCGGGAAGGACTCCGCAGCAGATTGCTGATAAGTGCTTTATGTAAAGCCCTCGAGCTGCAAAGCTGGAACGTGACTGCAGGAGGGACAAACAGCCACCCTGGAAATGGGCAAAGAATTTATTCAGAACCAATGGTCCATTACTGTTCACAAAGGAATTGTCATGAGTCCAGAACTTACTCATTATTTCCAGTTGTTCCTTTTAGCTCTTCAGCAAATAAAATACCCGTTCTGAAGACACTCAAGTTGTGAAACAATTGACAATTCCATTCACAGCTTGCATTGTCTTGGATAGCCAAATTACTTGCATAATTTAGTTACATAACACAGGGCAGGAAAGTTGAGCCTTTAATCACCATGAGTAATGCTTACTCAAGGAAGAAGTCCTACTGAAGCCCAAATAGACTTTTCAACATTAGAAAATGAGTCAGAATCTGGCCACATTCATGGTTTGTGCTCCAAGGTAGTTTTAGTCCTTGCTTTTCACACATGTGCCTATCCCACATAGCATTGTCAGGGAGCAGCAATAAATACCTTTGGACTTGCTTAGTCAGCCAGCAACAGCACAATACAAAAGTGAAATGCTATAAAGAAGCATCTGAAGTTCAACTCAGGTAGAGCAAGGAGAGAAATACCTGTTTCTCCAGTCTCTATGTTCACAAAGTACAATCATTCACATTTTAAATAAATAAATAAATAAATAAATAAGGCCTGTTTCCAAATTTAGATCAATGTCAGTAGGATAAAAGAAAGCCTACAACATTATACAGCAAAGGAAAAATAAGACAGAGCTGCACCCGATTAGCTCTTAGCACCACCAAAAAAAATAAAATAATAATAAAAAAAAATTATGGGCTGTTCTGTCATCATTTCTGGAGGTCTTTAGGAGGGATCTAAATTGCTATTGTGGGAAGAGCACTACTAGAAAAAATTACAAACATATGCTAACTTGTGGTGTTTTGTACACCAATTAACAACACACCAACACCCCCCCAACAAATTAGACAAACTCAGCAAGCCACATTCTTTATTAAGACAAGTGTTGTAAAGGAGACGTCTCCACAAAGAGCTGACAAAAACCTCCTGTACCCCACCAAGAGCGATGGAATGGAGCTGAAGTGAAACCACAGCTGCAAACAGCAACCAGCAGACACCACACTGCCGGAATCCAGGGCACCAGCACCAGAACTGGTGCCAGTGGGCAGCTGTAACCTACACCTGCACCTCTAAAAGAGAGGGTGTGGGAGGACTGAAAGGGAACAAATGCCCCAAATTAAGTTTTTCCTATGAATGAATGACACTTTTGTGGGTTTTCTCTTAATTGAAAAGGCCACATTTTCCCCAAAAATGTGGTTTCATCATCAAGGAATTTGAACTAGTCATCATTCGTTTTGTCAGCAATTATCAGGTATCTTCCACTTTCCTTGAGAAAAGGTGAAGGAAAGGCTCAAACTTACTTTGTTCTATTTAGAGATTGAGCCAGAGCAGCACTAAAAGCAGGTCTAGCCAGTAATTTGAATGTCAAACTATTTGCCTCCCATCATTATTATTTCGGTTTGTACCTGCTCGAGTAGAGTTTTGCCCACATCTGTTATGCTTGGTTCATTACAAGAGCTTGCTAATAAATAAACTGGCTTAATAACAGAGTTTTGGGTCTTGCACTACAACAAAGTTATCATCTCTATCTTAGGCCTTTTATCCTCCTTTTATGTGGAGGATGGAAGTTCCTTTTGTGGAGGATTTCGCAATTTCATTTTGCTTTCCTTGGGGAAAACAAAAGAAAACCAACAAAACACAACAACTCTGGATTTTCAGACTTCTCCGGGTATTGAAGGTACTGCTCTGGATCAAAATGTGTCAGTGTCGATGGACTTAGAGGGTGGGGGGACATGTTAAGCAATAGGGCACGATAGGGGAGAAGAGGCAAAACCACTGTGAGTGGTTGATAGTCAGACACTGCTCACCCCAAAGCACTGAGGGGATGTGGGTTTTCTGGTGGCAGCCGTGGTTGGGGTTTGGTTTAACATACACCATCTCTTAGATTAAGCATTCAGACTTCAGGTCTCTGAATCCCTCAATTAGGCTAGTGCAAATGTATCCAGTCTTTGCATGCTCTTCTCCTTCCCTCCTCCCCTTCTACCCTCTCTTCCTGCTTCTCCATCCTCCCAGTGAAGCCTCTTAGACTCAGGAAGAGCTGCTGGGCTCCAGACAGCTGCTACTTCAGCCCCAGGCCGTGCTTTCAAGGCTTAGTCCTACAGCAGGGTGGGGTTGAATGGCAAAACTCCAGCTGGAGCCAAAGGACAAGAGGCCCTGGGAGAGCCCCCTCGACGCGGGTGCTGCTGTGTGAGGGGAGCCTCTCCACCCTCACCACCCACACAAGGAGCTACCTCTGAGCAAGCCAGATCAGATACTGGCACAGCCGTGTTAACACCGTGCTCTGCCAAAATTAACACATCCCCCTTTTTTTAGGTGTTTTTTGTTGTTTGTGTTTGTGGTTTTGCTTTTTTTTCCTAAAAACACACTGGATCAAGCAATGGCTTTTCCACTGAAACTGAGCTAGTGCTACTTTTGCTTTTTTTATGACCCTCAGCCAACTGGTGTGTGGTTTAATTCCTCAGTACTCTACCTCATTTACCACATTAACTTCACACCAAAGTCCATGGGAATAAACCCAGTGACAGGGAACAGAGGAGGCCATTCAGTTTCCATGGGCCGTCAGTTGGCAGCGTGAATCTTGAAGGCCCCAGAGTCACGAGTCCTCTTCTCTCACAGCCGTACAGCTTATATGAACAGAGGAACAGTTGGATTCGATGGGGACAAATAGCAAATCTGCATTAAGTTCAGTCAAGCAAAACAGGTATGATTTTTAGTCGTGCAGTTATCAGGTACCCATTTCTTCACGAAACTAGCCACAGCAGGAGGACTGGTGCAGTGAGCTGTCCCGGCAGGAACGATAACACGAAAACCTCATGGAAATCTGAGAGCAACTGCTGGTTTCTGCCACAGCTCCTGCCACCCAGCACGCTAAAGAATCAGCCAACTTTCCAAGACTTCAGTAAAACAAACTGGGAGTACTGGATGCATGAGGGAGTACAGGAGGCAAACTTCACCCTTGTAGTGGTGCAGAGCGAAGGAGTTAAAAGAGGTTCCCTTGCACGCGCTCTATGCAGACTTACACGCCCAGAGGCACTGCATTTGGCTTCCTGTACCTCATGTTTTTCCTTTTTAACTCACCCGTAGTGGTTCGTTACTGTGGGCCTTTGGACTTGTGAGAACACGACTCGCCATTCCCTCTGGGAGTTTCGCCACTGCCCTCTCCCTCCCCGTGACTCCCTTTTCTGTTTATAGTCTTCCAACTACCTCTCCCAGTCAGGTTGGGAAAGGAGGTAAAAGGCAACATCTCTATCATGATTTCTCCCTCCTCCACACACTCTTTTCAAAGTCATTTTCCTCTTCACAAGAGGTGAAGACAGCCTGGTGTCTCCAGCCAGGCAGGTTCATGTAGAAAGCAGAGAGAAAAAAGCCCCAGAGGCCAACCCATCAACACAGAGATACCCACACCACCTTCAGAGGCTGAAATGCTGCTGCTGGAATCAACCTGAATCTCCCTTCCCTTTGAATCCACCTGCAGTTGAAGCAAATCAAGCTTCCGATACTCCATGCCTGCAAGTCTCCTACACTTGTCTGCAAAATTCAAGTCCTTCAAAGACTCAGAGGCTGCTTTTGTACAGTAACGGTCATCTCAGCAGCAGGTGTTTGCAAACATGTTGTTGCACTAAGAAGAAACTCCCTTTTCTAGTAGAATCAGTCAGCTATTAGATTAATTACTCACGGCAAACAAGAAGATGGGGACAGACTCTTCAGTGGTGCCCAGCAACAGGACAAGGGGAAACAAACTGGAACGCAGGAAGTTCCACCTAATGATAAGGAGAAACTTTGCTGCGAGGGTGTCAGAGCCCAGCCCAGGCTGCCCAGAGAGGTTGTGGAGTCCCCTGCCCTGGAGAGATTCCCAACCCACCTGGACAATACAATCCTGGGCGCCCTGCTCTGGGTAACCCTGCTGGAGGAGGGGAGTGGCACCAGATGATCTCCAGAGGTCCCTTCCAACCCCTGCCATGCTGGGATTCTGCAACCTTGATTCTATTTGCCAAGTCATTTACTTAGCATAGCTTTTCACCCTGACAATCTTTTTGCCTATCTTAGCTGCTGGAAGAGAGCATCTGAGTGGAGTGATCCCCTCTGTATCAGTCCCAATATTATTTTGATGTATTTCAGCCAGTATCTGTCTCTCTGTAGGATAACACGTTGCTTCCTCCCCTTCTAACAGCAATCTGTGACACAAGGTTGAAGCAGCAGTTTCATCCTTCTCCCTTCTGTCCAGCCACTTTTAACTTCCACAGTGGACAGAACAGCTGACTGAGAATTGAGCTCAAGAAAGGAAAAGATAAATATAAAAATAATTTGCTGCAGGATTTTTCTAAATACCCCCATTTTCCTACTGGGTGCAATTGTGTGCCCTGAACATGTTTTCTTTTCTTCTTTAAGAATAAATAATTTGCAGGCGTGTGAAGTTTGACTACAACAAATCTTTCAAACTGAAGCTACATTTTCTCTGCATGATTAATATGCTACATTACAGCTTGCTTCTAAATTAAAGGAACAGATTATGATGTACTGCAAAGGAGTTGGCTATTTCCCCTGCTAAGCTAGTGTGCCTGTAAATCATTTCCATCACACTTCATTTTTAATTTGAATTCATAAATGGTTGTACTTTTTTTAATTTAAAACCACTAAGGAAAAAAAAAAGATTAAAGGCTGCAAACTTAAATGTTTATTAAAGGAAAAAAAACCCCAAACATGCTGATTTAAAACTTCAGGATTGAAATTGTATGTAAAATATTGTTAAGGTTTCATTTGTACTCCTATTGTTAATACTAAAGCAACAGGCAAAAATGTTTTTGAACTGTTTTCTTGTTTTCTGATACAAACATTGCATTTTTGAAATAAAGTATATATTATATCTATATACTATATAAAGTATATAGAGAGAGAGACAGATAAGAACAAAATAGTGTTAACAAAGGAGAACAAATCAGATTTCCTGGAAATTTAAAGTGAAATCTGAGGTGTTCCACTATAGATGCACTTGCGTCTTGACCAGGGGAGGGTGGTAAGGGAAAGGCAAGAGCAAGGAAGTGGTCTGAAGGTCCAGACCTCATGAGGCCAGGTACCAACTGTAGACTCAGATCTTGCTTTTGGTATCCTCCAGGTTATGCCTACAGAGTAAAAGCCCAGGTAGGTGTTTGCAACACTCTTTAGATGAAGCTTTAGTGTTGTGCTTGCATGGAATAGGAGCTCTCTATTCACAGTCTGTTTATCATACCTCTCATCTAATTGAAGGAGAGATCACCAATATCATGACCAGCAGGGGGAAATCATTTTAATCCCATTAGCAAGAAAGTGATTAACGTGGTATCAGGCTGAAATGTTGTAAAATGTATGTAGTATATATAAATATATATATTGCATATATAGTAAACTAGATTAGAACTGCTTATAACATCTCCTTCAATAAGGTATTTTGGCTGTCCATAGCAATCCTGCAGAACTTCACTATTAATTAAAACAATGGCCTTAATTCTACACATACAAATTCCTAATTCCATGAAAATTAGCAGCACCCCCGCCTCTCCTCTCCACTGATCTATTTCAGGGGGAATATATATATTTTATTTCAAACATGCAATGCCTTCATCTATCAGAAAACAAGAAAATAGTTCAAAAACATTTTGTTAACAATAGTAGACAAATATTCCAGAGCAAACTGGAGGGTTACATTCAAAACTGCACATTGCATTTTCTTTCAAGTGGAACCAGCTCCCAGTTCACATCCTGGCTGCTGGGAGTTCCCATTTCCAAACCTTCCAAAAGTTTCCCCAGAGTAGAATGATGTGGTACTGGAGATCTATCCTCTGCTCAAAGCATTTTAGCTTGTACCTCTTTTTTTAGAGAGAAAGGTGAGTTACAAAAAACCATGAGCCATCTGACAGCACTGCCTTTTTATAGAGTACTGCATAGAGATCTCTGGTTTATCTTTCAGAAAAACTCTCCTACTCTTTTATGTGTGTGCAGTGCAACTATATAAACTCAAAAATTTCAAATTCAGGAAAAATAAAAAGAAAACAAAAGCCCCCACCATGACGGTTTAGTCCTTTTTAAGGAAAAAAAAAAAAAAAAAAGCAGAAAAAAAAAAAAAAAGCAACTAAACAAGAAACCAGCAATGAATTTCAGCCTTAAAAGATGATCAGCTTTACAGGATGATGTATTTTTCTCGGTCTGATCCGGTGACCCTCTAAATCCTGCAACTAATCATGGGTTCAAGTGATGAAGAAACCCCTCAGCCCTCAGTTCCACACAGTGTGGTGGTCAGGTCGTGTAGGGTGCTTTCAGGTCAGCAGGCTCCCGGCCATGCCACCACTACAACCATGTAGCAACAGGTCCAGACCAGCTTTAGAGAGCCCCAGCACAGCAGAGAGGCCACCTCAGGACTGTCTTGCACTTTAGAGCATGCTAACGGTGATATCGGTGTAAAATAAGCGCAGCGTTTGAGATTTTTGTTCTACACTTGATGAGAAGTTCTTCGTCTCAGCCAGGATCACTAACCCTGCCCTCCTTTGTGTCTGCAGCCAGTGCAAGGAAGCCCCAGCCAGCAGGACCCAACAGGCTGCTTGAAGAATCATATTTATATCAGGCACCAAAAGAATGTTGTTTCACTTGGCATTTCCTGCCTGACTGGTTCCCTTCCTAACAACCAAACTTTGTTTAGCTTAATTTAAGCTGTTGACTTGTGCTGTGATTGCAGCAAAAAGCCCACGTCCTCCTAAGAAGTGATTTGCAGAAAACAATGCAGGGCAGGAAATCAACCCATACCAACGTCCAACAAACTGAGCCTGTAACATTTCTGCTGGGGACAGTGGCAAACTAATGAGCAATCTCCTAATTACACACAAGGTATTTAAGTAAGCACAATGGCCTTGATGAGGCTAAATTGACACTTCTTCCAGACAAACTGCTTAGTCACCATTTAGCACAAGCAGCAGCTGCAAACACCTAGAGAGACTGTTTGGCCAATAAGCCTTTGTCAGCAAAGCAAAATAAAAGCAGAATTTATTTTTACAGAGTACATTTGTTTTGTCTCACTTGCAGCTCAAGGTAAACAATATCCACTGTTCTCCACATCAAAGCATGGTAGCTTCCTGCAAAGCTTCCAGCTAGTGCAGGGTTGGTTGGTTTCTTGTTTAGCTCTTCTTCCCTTAAACTCGACCTAAAAAATATCTTTATCTGCCCAACAAAAAAAAAACCAAAAACAACCAAACAAAACCAAAAACCCCAAACTAAAAATAAATTTATTTATAGTGAGTTTGAATTATTTAAGGAAGATGCATAGCTAAGTATGTATACTTTTAAAGCTAGCTGCATAATCAAATAATAAATACCAATTATAGTTTGGATGTTAAGTTGAAAATGAGGCATAAAGTGAAGATATCAACTTTCTCCATGTTCTAAACTTACAGTATCTGCTCTCTCCTAGCCCTGTGGAATCATAGAATGCCTTGGGTTGGAAGGGACCTCTAAAAGTCATCCAGTCCAACCACCTTGCAGTGAGCAGGGACATCCTCAACTAGAGCAAGTTGATCAGAGCCTCATCAAGCCCGAAGAAATTCAGTGCAGTTAATTCAAGTTTTCTCATTTATGTCAGTGAGCTCAGGACCAAGTCCTTAGGTTCCACTACCAAAAACGCCGAGTTGTTCACACACCAGCTTCTAATAGAGATGGGAGACACAATCTGGCCAGGAAGTCCAGGCTTTAAAAGCACAAGGCAATAGAATGATGCCTCCCATGAGACTATCCATCAGTTCAGGGGGATATAGTTCAACCACAAACTGATCCAAACCAAGACTTTTTCATCTTACTCAAACAAACCAAAACGTTTCAAATGTTTCTCACAAGTGATATGTCCAAATTTGCTTTTTGCAGACAGCATCCTGGGAAGCAAGATGCTTTTTTCACTCTCATAAACACCTCAGTCATCAGGAGTTCTCTAGAAACATTAATATCGATCAAAATTACAGCCTGACATTAGTTTGTAAAGCCACAGAGTCATTTTCACCTGTAGGGATTTGGTGAGTCAAACATAACAACATACACAAAGCCAAAACCAGACCTTCAAGGTAGCTCTGTTTTTCTTAAGGATCAGAAGGGTTTTGCCTCAGTTTCACTCCCAGTTTCCATTGACACATTTACCTTTAGGAATTGACCCAGAAGTAGGCAGGCTGCTCTCTCTCTTGCCACTGTTAGGTCCTTTGAGGGACTGCAGGTTAAAACAGCCTTCTCTGATGTGTCCTCACTAGCAGGACAGACCCCCATAGAATCATTCTGGTTGGAAGAGACCTTTATGATCATCAGCTCCAACCATTAACCCAGCACTGCCAGGGCACCACTAAACCATGTCCCTCAGCACCACATCTACACAGCTTTGAAACCTCTCCATAAATGAGAACTCTACCACTGCCCCAGGCAGCCTGGGCCAGGCCTTGACAACCTGTGCAGAGAAGAAATTTCTCCTAATACCCAACCTACATCTACCCTGACACAGCTTGAGGCTTTTTCCTCTTGTCTGGTCACTTGTTACCTGGGAGAAGAGACCAACCCCACCTGGCTCAAACCTTCATTACCCTCAAGTCTGGGGCCATGTCACCACTTCTATTCTAAGAATAGAAAACAGATCCACAAGTCACATTCACAGAAACTGTGAACTTCCAGAAGAGTTTTGTTCAGCTATAGCCTGCTTTACAGGGCCAGAATACCTAAGGAATGAGGTGGGACATTGCCCACGGATGAAAATAATTTTGGAGCTTATCCCACATACTCTGTAACCTGAACGTATCTCTTCCTTTTCCAAAGTCCAACCAGAGTGGAACATTAAACTGTCTGAATCAGCTCGTGTAGGCAGGACCATAATCATGAAAGCTGATAGATCCTTTATTAATTTCATATTCGCTTCCCTTGCTTTGTAATTAAACATTATTTACTAATAATTCTCTAGATATACTCCAGCTGCTAAATGTGAATGAAAGTACTTTTAACTGCGTACTGTCCCTGATAGTTCTTTTGACTACTATCCTAAAAGCCAAGGCTGAAAAGAAACCATGTCCCTGAGATAGTGACTCACAGTATGCCGCACTTAGTGTTTTCTTTCATAAAAGGACTGAATTCCACTTGCTCCCTGTTTTAAGTTTTACAATAGGCCCTGATAAAGCCGCGATAGGCACGTTCTACAGTCACCACTTTGCAAGCTGATTTACTGCCGCACAACCAACTCAGAGTTCTCCAAAGAAGCTTTGAAGGCTTTAATATCAGAATCTTCCTCCAAGGTCTGCTTTGGCACCAATATTTGATTAAATTAAAACCTAATTAAAGTCTAAAATGAATGATGTGCATTTTCTCTACATTAGACAGACCTATTTGCATTCCATGAAAGACCATTGACGTGGCAGCGGGCCATTTGGTTCTCTTTAATTCAAAGATGCCCCAAGGAAATTTGTCTTTTTGTCTACCAGCTCTCTGCCCCACACAGGCTCTATTTATCTTCTCTATCAGGTGCCCAGGGTCTAAAGGTTTAGACAGATTTCATTACCTGAGGTAGATAGTGCATAAAAACATTTAATTGGTAGTAGCCAGTCCACTGAACCATCCCTTTGCTTTGTCCCCACTTCCACCGACGACAAGTCGTTTCGCTCAGGTTTTGTTCCCAAGTGCATTCTTCGGTACCTGAAACCCATCATTAACTATCTTCCCCTTCAGGTGTTCTCCACTTGTTCCCAGGTATTTTGTTCAGCAGCAACTCACCAAAGCATAGCAGCCTTCAGAACAGGCAGTGAATTTTAATTATCCTCATCCAAGGAAAGCAGCCCTGAAGTTGCAACCAGAACAATTAAGGCATTTAGGCGCAGCAATGGGATGGTATTTTGTTGTTGGAGGTGCATTTCAAGGGGGTTCCTTGTTTTGAGGCACGGATGCCTATTGAGTCTGTATTGATACGGAGAGGACAGCTCACCTGCGGCATAAAAAGCAGCATTGTTGTCTGCCACAAACATTTGACAGAGATCATTTTCATTTAGAAGAGAAAGGAAGTGCCTTGGTCATTTATGATCAAGAGAGAGCAAGTAAACAAGGACAGAAAAACAAAACCTTGATCACTCCACAAGCCTCCCAGACTCAGTCTTTGAATTTGTGAAGAAAATACGAATGCAACGGTCATGAGTGAATATGGGATTTCAAAGTCCACAAAAACTGGTGTAAAAAACTTTTATCACAACTGCTTCCTGACAGGTCAGATTTGCAACTGCTCGCTCAGGGTGCTGGCTGGTATTCTTTGCCTCTTTTCTTTCTCATACAAAAATGTGAGCAGGAACATGAGGTGGATTTTTTTTTTTTTGCGGGGGGGGACTGGGGGAGGCAACCAAAACCTGTCCTTTATCAAGTTCTCCAAGTGTCAGCTCTGGTCATTTGACTTCAGGCCTTTCCTTCTTCCCTCCTTGCTCCTGCAGCACGACGGTTCTGCCTCTGCTGTGCTTCAGGCTTCTGCTTATCACCACGTGAGAGACAACCCAGTCTCAGTCTTCCCCAGCCTTGGATTCAAAAACCCTACATTCAGAGATAATTCTCGAGACCTTCCCAGCATAAGCTTGCATCAGGCTGGCCAAGATCCTTCTCTGTTACCGCCTTCCTCATTTCTGCACACAGTACGCCTCCCTAAACCGCTTTTACCTCCTTTTATTCCTGTGTATCCTCACAAAGTGCAAATAGGGCTCTCTGCCAGGTCTCATTATAGGGGGCCATGTCAAACCGTAAGCTGGGACCGAACACCACATTTTTTTCCCTGTAAGTCACACAATGAACATCTAAGAACACTTCTCCCATTTGTCCCTGTAGACTACATCTCCTACAGAGCTTAATCAAAAAGGCCATTGAAAAGGTTAGTAGGCCACTTATTACAACATCACATCTATCCATGGTGATTTGCTGCTGCAGTTTGGTAATAAGTATTTAGGATGGGAATATTCCTCATCGCTGCTCTGAATTTAATGTCACAGATGAACTTTACACCAACTTAAATGTTTCGGAATTCACATAATAGATAACGGATAGATACGGATGTATCTATTTGTCGAACCTCCTTCATGTTTGCCATGTAAGCCCTATAAAATCTATACTGGAAGACCAATCAGATTCTCAGTTAACACTTTTTCTCCATATAAGTCACCGGATTGTTTCTGAATTGCACCTGCTGAACCTATAACAGGAAACAGTCAATGGTGGGTCTGCTGGGTAAGGTAGGAAAGAGAGAATTAAGTATTCTTCTGTTCGTCCATAGCTGTTAAATCTCAATTTGTTCTGCTGCTTTTCTAAATTGAAACCTGTTGGTAAGTTTTCTATGATTACTTCTTACATTAGGTAAATCCCATTAGTGCCTGTTGCAATTCTGCTTGTTGTGACACCGAAGCACTACACACTGGTTCCTTACAATGCTTCTCTGATGTGGGAGAGAGCTACTGTCCCAGTTTTAGGTTTGGAAAGCCAAGGCATAAAGAGGTCAGGTTAGAAGTCAACCAAAGCTCTTGCATGTAGCCATTTGGCATCGCTTTGTTTGGGAGCCAACAGGATGTGAACTCCCTCGCAGCACTGCCCATCGCTTGACAGCTCATTTCCACGACCAGCATGATACCCATCATCTTCCTCTGCTCTGTGACAGTTGTCTCATGTTAAGGAACAAGATTATTTGCAGCTTTCCAGATACTTTTTGGGTTTCTTTTTCTATAAATCTAAATGATGACTGACTAATGTCAGATTATGACAAGGTTTATCTGGGACGGGGTGTGGAGCAGGGTTAAGCACTTTGAGGTGTCAGAAAGAGTCAGAAAGTGAGTGAGGAGCAAGATGTAAATGGCTGCTGGCAGCAGAAAGCAGCAAGGAGTGCTGTTATTTGGGGGGAGGGAATTCATTTGACAGGAGAGAAAGTTTAGAGGTTTCTGAGGGCTGAGTTGCTGAGAGTTGAATGGGGAGTGAGAAAGAAAGTCAGATGGAAGCCCCTCACCTTGTGCTGCTGCTGGGACTGCCACTGCCACAGCAGTTTTCTCTGTCCTCGGATCCATCAGAAGAGGCATCGTGAGAATATGTTTCCCAGGCACTGCTGAGACAACTAAGGATGTCTGCCGCGTACCTGTAATGCAGCTGAAGGTGTGACACCTCAGCAGAGAGGCAGGGATGCATGACCACTGTGAGAGATACATGACATGCTGTCCACAACCTCCCCTTCTTTGATTTCCTCTGCAATCCTCAACCTTTTTGGAGCTGAAGAGCCTTATTTTCTCCATCCACCTCCCCTCCTGCCCTTTTTCCAAGGCTATCTGTGAAAGCGAGTTGCTCTTCTTGCTGGCACAACACTTGCCATGGTGACCAGTCTTTCCTGAGCAACGTGCCACATCCAGACCCAGCTTACACAGACGAGTGGTCCTAACTCCACGAAGGACACTTGAAACCCGCTATGTCAGTTGGGTTCTTTGGCTGGCTGCTATTAATACAAATATGCCCTCAAGAAGCTAGAAAATAACTGCCTGGTATGATTCAAAGAATACATAATTTTCTCTTATCCACTGGCCAGGGTTATGAACAAATGGCTGTATGTAGAGAAGGAATTATGTTGAGCTCATTAAAAATAATTTGACAGGAAACAGAGGATTCCCTTCTACAAAATTGGGCTATAAGTGAAATAATAAAACACACTGTCTTTTCTTTAGCAATTCAGTGTAATTTCTGTTATATTGCTGGAACATTTACAATATGGCACATGTAGCCTGATAAAAACCTCTCTCTTACAAGCATGCTCAGCATTTGCTCAAGGCAGAGGAAGTACAAGCAACATTTTCCTTCAGTCTACACTTGGTCATGTCCCCTGCAGGACTCATCAAATAGGATTCTTTAGTTGTTTTAGAGTTAAAGTGGTATGAAAAGTCCTGGATTGGTGTGTAGCCTAATTCTACAGGTAATTTTTATTTAAACATTGTCTGCCCATGATGACCAGTTAGTTTTTAGGACTAGATGACCTTTGGAGGTCTCTTCCAACCCAATACATTCTATGATTCCATTTATTTTGCAACTCTCATATTAAGGTTAAAGACATATATTTATCTATTTATCTGATCCATTAGTCTCTGTTCCACAGTTTGGTAGCTGATTTGATATTCAGTGTATCACAGATAACTATCTTGTTCTAGCTAAATGAAATGTGCATTTGGAAATGTTCATTAATACCATTATCATTAATTGGTTCTTACCTGAATCTCACTGCTGCAGGGACTCTTCAGATCAAATGACAGATTGCAGCTAGACTTTTTTAAAAGCAGAATTCTAACAGCCTCCACACACTGCAAAAGAAATGTAAGGGGGCAGATCCGGTTCTCCCACCGATCTAAGCCCAATGTGATAGTGTTTAGGCTATTCTTTACACTGAGATATCAGGGTTCAGAATTGATTCTGGTTGGACTTTTTTATTGTATTTAGTGTAAAAAATCTAAGCAACTTAATCTTTAGAGGGAAGAACACATGCTAAAATTCATCTCATTTTGCTTTTCATTGCTGAGGTGCCTACAGAAACATCTGGGGGAAAGCCTGGCCTTAGGTTAAGCCGCATCAGTCTCACATACACAGATTCCTCCTCTCACTAAGCCTCTCTTGCACTGAACCTCACCTACCCACTCCAATGTCCTTGCAACTCCTCCGAGCTGAGCTGTCATCTGCCTGCGGAGTCCTGGAGCTACGGGGCAGTGGAGATACCACCAGACTGCAGCTGAGGATCTGGCCTTGGGAATACAGAGGCACAGGTGTGTCTGGGACTGTCGTGGCTCAGATAGTGCCTGTTCAATGGCCTTTACACCTTCAGTCGCACCTGCAGAGCACGGTTAAGCTGTCAGTCTGTAACATAAAACAAGCCAGTAATTGGAATAGCAGCTGGCTTGTGACCCATTAAGACTCTCCCTCATACAGCTCGCCCTCCCCAGATTGTTTCTGAGCGCCTGAGTGAAACACTTTCTAAAAGGACAGGCGAAGGAAACCACAGGAGTCAAGCTAAAGCCCTGGAATACAGAATTTATTCACTTCTACCAACACTGAATGAGTCCTCAAATCACAATGGCTGTGGGACTCGCCGTCAGAATGCAAAAAGATTAAGCGGTATTTTCTCGTACACAAAGCTATATCCCGTCTGATTAAAAGCAAATGAGATTCTTGATCCAACTTGTAGGATTAAGTGTCTCCTAGAGAGATGACATGAGTCCTACAACATACTTGTTATTAATAAATTACTCATAAGAGAGTCCACACTGGGGCTGACTATAGGTGTTAAGAACTATTTTGTCCTGGTCAGCATATTAATTGACTTCTTGACTTCTCTCATGCGACATAAACCAGCTTGTCTGCCGCAGCAAAGGAAGCACATTTAACCATCCAACTGGTGAAGTCCTACGTGTCAGACGCTTGGATTTGGAACAACCATTTCAAAGAGCGCAGAAGCCATTTGCAAAATTATAGCAAAAGAGACGTGTTGAGAAACTGGTAAGTGCTGGCGGAGAGAAACACACATGTGTGTGGCCACATGCATGAGCGTAAAAGGAGGAAGGAGATTCTTCTTAACTCTCTTTTAATCCTTCTGGAACTTTCCACAGGACTTCGGCAGAGAGAATATAATTTTTTTTTTCTTAATTTGCTAGCTTCTATTCTGCCAAAATGATGCCTGAAGCAGCATTTGAACAAAAGAAAAACCCCTACCAAAACCAACCAACAAAAAAAGCCACACACAACACTCTTCTTTCCCTTCCAAAACCCAGCCTTGGATCTATAAATGTCAAAGACTTTACTGTGTAGGTAAATGACATGGGTTAGTCAGTTTTTCCGCCCAAGAAACACTTCACTGAGATGGCAGCAAAAAGCAACTTAAAGCCTGAAACCTGTAAGGGAATGCACAATATGCTCTTTTAGACTCAGTGAGCCAATCTAGTCCTAGGGTACAACATATAAATGTGCCTCACACATGAGCACTGTTCTTTTTCTAATGAAAAACCAATACTAACGAAAAACCTTTCCTCTAATAAAATTACTAGTAAAAATTATCATTAATGGCAGGCTTTCTAACGAATTCAGTTGCCCTCCTGCTGTCCCCTGCACCTGCTGAGTGTCTGGCAGAGCCTGCCTCCTGCCTTGTCCAGCTGTTTTAAACACTCCTTCACTCGGCAAAGCTTTTTAATGACAAGAGTTCTGGGAGACTGGTTCTCCACCAAGTGTGCTCAGTGGGAAACCACCCCTTTTTGTCCTTATGACACATAAAGGAAGCCTGACTCACCTGTTCTCCTCCTGTCGGCCCCAACTTCAAGTTTATTGGTAGCTCTTTTCAGAACCACGTCATCCCAGATCGGTAGTAAACACAGTGGAGTCCATCACAGAAGAATCCTGCCAAAACAACTTTAGGTCAAATTATTCTAGCGATTCCCACCTCGTCCTCACTACCACAATGGATGTAATTGAAAAAAGAGAAACACAACTTGGTTTCTCTGGCTTTCTTGCTCCCCAGGTACCATGAAATTTAATTGGCCAGGCAGTGTTCACAGCCTAAGTTTTACCAAGTGAGCAGGAAACCTCTGTGCAGTGGATTTAACACAGAAGGTGAAGAGAATCACGAGATTCACCTTGCTGAATACAGCGACTCTATTTAAAAGTAGCACAAGGTCAGACTCAGTACTTGTCAGCCAAGTCAGAACAACGGTCCTGGTAAAAGTTGGAGTTCCCTGTTGAATGTAGTTGCTGGAGAGTTGTGCCATTTCCATACGGGCTGTACACAGCAGATAGGAAGCCCTCAATCCAACAGGGAAATGATCCGCCTTCTGTACAGCACTGCTGCTGGTTGAGGCAAAGCCAGCGAGCCACCGGGCTCCCTGCCACCCAACAATGAGAAACACAAACGGTCTCTTTTAGCATAAACAACACTTCCATCCTTCTCCGATTCCGCTCTTCCATATTTACTGGTTTGCGGGGGACTGGTTCCTCCCACTTTCCCGACACTATTTGCACGACTGCAGCTGCCTTTACTGATAGGCGATGAATTACATGAAAATAAAGAATGAGTGTATGGAAAGGACAAGAAAACTACAACTCAGCAAGACCCACGTTACAGATGTGTCTTCCCCGCTCCTGCAGACCAGGCACAGACTGCCTTTGCCTCTACAACTGGCTCTCTATAACTACCTGAAGGGAGGTTGTAGTGAGGTGGGTGTTGGTTTCTTCTCCCAGATACTTAGTGATAGGATAAGAGGAAATGGGCTTAAGTTGTGCCAGGGGAGGTTTAGGTTGGATATTAGGAAAAATTTCTTTACCAAGTGGTTAGGCATTGGAACAGGCTGCGCAGAGAGGTGGTAGAATCACAGTCCCTGGAGGTATTCAACAACTGTCTAGATGTGGCACTTCAGGACATGGTTTAGTGGTCATGAAGACAGTTGGACTTGATGATGTTGAAGGTCGTTTCCAACCTTAATGATCTATGATTCTATGACTCCCATGCTCGGCTGATACAGCGTGATCCCAAACTCTTTTTAGGCAACAGGAATCTTTCTATTGGCTGCACCGCGTTTCAGAGCAGCGGTAAGGAGGGAGAAGTTGTCACAGTTACAAACCAACATTTTTACTATGACTAGGAGTCACTCAAACCCCAGTTTTAGCCAACTTTCAGTAGAACTCTTGAGAAGGAACAAGCTGTGCTGTCCAGCCTTATCCTCCTGAGGCCAATTCATTATTTTCTAAGCTGCTGCATTTCATTATCTTGGTTGCTGACCACTCTAGAAAGGAATAATTTGATCTTAGAAGGTGTTTAGCCTAGGAAATACAGAAGAACAGCATATTCCTATATTAAAAGGTTAGCTCAGGCTCCTCGCACTGCTCGGTATCAGAGCTTTCCTCCTAAAGTTTCTACTAAATCTCCCTCTTGAAAAGACTGCTACTGCCAATCAAGGGAAGCAAGCAATTAGACACTTAGAATACTCAAAAGATGTAAAGCTAATCAAATGTCTTCACAGTATTTTCATGAAGGATGCTCCAGCTTTATGCATGCACACGATGGTTCTGCAGCCCAAGCTGGGCAGTTACACCCATACATACTTCTTAGGGCTTTAGTAAAACCTCAACTGCAGACCAGCCTGAATTTCTCTGTGTTACATCACTGCTCTTGAAGCTTAAAGTCCCAGGTGTGTTTTTTGACCAGATGTCAGCCAATTTTATGGTGATGGCCAGCTAATACCAAGGATAGCTGGTTAATGACCCATGGACCAGAGGTCACCTGGACGCCCATTTTCCGAGGCACCTCTGGGACATCCTTTACCTGAGTAGCCACACCCACATATCAATAAGGAATTTTCACACTACAGTGCCTTTTGCTGCCTTTGCCTGTGTCCAAAT
Source organism: Ceryle rudis (assembly GCA_033439905.1). Taxonomy (NCBI): domain Eukaryota; kingdom Metazoa; phylum Chordata; class Aves; order Coraciiformes; family Cerylidae; genus Ceryle; species Ceryle rudis. The sequence goes on along the minus strand of JAAGNO010025640.1, from coordinate 7,329 downwards.
ACTTTTATCCTTCACGTGCCAAAATACGGTGACTTTAAGATGTAAGCCCAGTTGGGTGACATCACTGCATTCACCTTAGGTATGTGTCAGTTGTACATTCATGCACATGAAGTGTACATTAGAACATATGGTAACCACACTAACCTATATAGTAATGTGGAGGAGGATCACAATAAACAACCTTTGCCTTTGCTGCCTTTGCTGCCTTTTCTGCCTTTTTTGCCTTTTTCCCCAGTGATGTTTGCTTTAGGGAAAGGGGATTCTCCTTTATCTGAAACACAGAAGCAAGGCACAGATTCACGGCCACACTCTATTTTAAAAGCTGCAGTGCTCAGGAATATTTGGATTTTGATTTTTGGATTGACTTGTACAAAGCTTGTACAGAGTTACTTGACCACAGCTTTCTAAAAGCTCAAGATTTTTACAGTCCCTCAGCTTCCAGAAGTTCAGGAGATGTGGGTTTTGTTTGTGATTTTTGAAGAGGTATCACTGACATGACAGCACATAGTCCTGTTCTAACATTATTTCCTTTACAAGTTGGGTACTTCTTTAATTACAAATAACAAATTAAAAATAAAAACCCAACATGAGAAATTATACAGTTGATGTTGCATTTCCCAGCACTACTTCAGTACTTACATGTAGTATTTTCTTCTCATCAAAGTAATGTGTATCTGTTACTCCTAGCAGTCAGTAGGTGTAATTTCAACATAATTTAAACATGCACATCAAAATAATTCCTTGTGGGAAGAATGATCAGTTTGTTTATAGCATTTTATCTCTCCCAGAAATGTGGCTATAAAAAAAAATTGAAGGTTCCCTTTTACAAACACAGCAGGACTGGGAAAGCATTCCAGGATGTGTATCTGTCACTGTAGCTGGTATCACCCTATAACTCTGCGTAGCTAAAAGTGTTCTCTAATCAGAAAGGGTAATGGATTTGTTCTGGTGGTACTGGAAGGTGATCGTGCAAGTGACAGATGTCAAAAACATCATTCTTACTGAGCCCTCTCTTCACAGCTGAGATTCAACAGAATAGTCTAATTGCACCTCGTGCTCCTTTAGTGTCCTTGGAAGTAAGAAGGTAGGATTTTAACATCCATTCTACATTCTTGTAGTTGTAAGTTTGAGCTCTGGTAGCAGAGATTAAATGCAGCTTCATTTTCTAGCTTCCGGGGACATTAAAAAAGCCCATCAATTAATCTACCAGACTCTGCACACAGCGGGGAAAAAAAAGATGGCTTGAATAAAGATCAGGCAGAAATAGGGCCAAACATTAAGGCCCTCCAAGCTCAGAAGCTGCCTGAAGCGTGCACTCCAAGGCTTTACCCGAGGGCTCACCCTGAACGGAGGCAAGAACAACAGTTTGGCTCTGCCCACCACCCTGCGTCAGGGCGGGGAGCCCAGGCAGCTGCTGTTCTCCTGTTCGTGCACAGCAGGCACACAAGGCTGTGAGGGAAAGAAAATGAAAGTCTATAAATGTTAGTTCCAAGGCAGTCACAGCAGACAAAAGATCAGTTTAGTGCCTTTGTTCTTCATTGCAGCTCTGCCTGGTGTCTGGGAAATTCCTATTGACATCCCAGTCACACAGAAAGGCACTTCAGGTACATATGGCACAAGTGCAATGTTCCCTTTTTATGGGTAACATTTACCTGCAGGGTTTGGCTATCCTATAATGTGGCATTTAAGAATATTCTCAAGGGGTTTCTCATCAGCAAGCAGGAAAAAAAAATACTTGCATCTTGCTTGACTTCTGTGTTCTGATTTAAAGAAAACAACCTGCTCTAGTCAAACGAAAGGTAAATGGATATTTCACCATCACCTCACTGTTAGCTAGCACTGGCTTTTAAAATCCAACAGCATGACCATACGAAAAGGAAAACAAAAGAAAAGACAAGAAGAACCCAGGTTCTCTGAACCAACAAGTCTTGAATTGCTACAGAAGAATGGGAGAAAAGGATTTGAATTAAGTATTTCACCCAGAACCTATAATAATCAAACTTTAAGGTAAAAAGAGAGAGGAAAAAAAACCCATTTCTGCAGATGGGTTGGGCTAAGGGGAGGGGAAAATGCAAGGAGTCTGCACAAGAAAACAAGCACTTTGTACTCAGTCATCAAACTTCTACTAGGTTTGTAGCCAAAGAGCTTGATTTTATTTTTCAGTCACCAGATCAGCTCATTTATGGAATAACATGAGCCTTGCTTTACAGGTTTTTGCATAATAGAAAACTAACAGAGAAAACTGGCAGATGTAGGTTTGGGGGGTTTTTTTCCCTTTTTTTTGTGTGTGAGTTGGTTTTGGGGTTTTTTTGCCCTTTTTTTTTTATCAATAAAGCTCTGCTTAGAGGAGTTGAAAATCTTTTCCTTTCATGTTTTCAAGTTCTTATTGTATACAATTGTTTTCCTCAGGGGATTATACCTGATCCCATGAAGCTTTCCCTGCCAAGACAGTCCGGCCGCATTGTGGAATAAGAGCAGACATTGATAGGCAGGGACCACAAGGGAGATGGTGGCGGCTCTGGGCCCCCCTCTCCCAGCAGGGTTTGGCTGCTCAGCCTGTAAGGGTCACCTGAGCATGGCTTAAAGGATCTGGAAAGGAGAGGATATCTGAAGGCTAAATATTTTAAAAATGCAAGCCCTTTGCCATTTCTTTATGAACCTCTCCCATCAAATAAAATAGATTCAACATTGTTTGTTTCCAAATGCACTGGAAATGAAAATAACTGCAGTTATTGAAGCTGTGGGAGGTACAATGGATATTTCAGCTGCAACGGGATGAGAATGCCCGTTCAAAGGTTCCCTTCAAGCTCTTCATAGCAGACAAATCCTCAAAAGAAAACATACTTTGTTAACTTTCATTTGAATACATCCTGCTCCAGCCAGACAGCCCACTTAAAATGACACAGAGGTAGTAAATTGTTCTACTGATTGGTTAGCTGGAGTTTAACAGCTTGAGCTTATCAGGAAAGCGATAGGAACAAAAGTGTCGGGCATATCATCGCTCAGACAAGACCTCCTTCCACTCTCCCTGAACCTCTGAGGTGAAGGCCTTTAATTCCCTTTTGCGGTAAAAGATGTGTCATGAAAACACTGGGAGATGGACAAAGGCCACCCAGAAGGGATCTTATTCAACAAGCCCTGCATACAGCATCCCACAAGAAACCCTCTAAATGCAAACTATTTCAATAGCTGCATTTGTGACCAGGTCTGTGTTTTTCCAAGAAAGGGCTTGCCTCAAAACGTCCCTTATGAGGTAGAAACAACAGGAGATCTTGTCCCCAAGATAATTCCAATATCTAGCGACTGAAGGATGATGAGAAGCACAGGCTTCCTGTTATTTTGTTCTGAGCAATAGCACCCCAAGGCATTAAAATGCCCATGAAAATATGGAGGGCCAGATTTTCACAGGCACTCACAGCACACACTGTTGAATGGAGACTCAAAATGCTCAGCTCTTGTTTTCTGGCCAATCCATTTAGGTTGCCGACTTCTGGCTCTGGATACCCTCCAGAGCTCAATGGCTTGTGCCCAACAATGTGCACATGCCACTAAGCCCAGCATTGTCAGAGAGCTACAAGCTGATCAGAAGCATTTGTACATTTGGTTGTTTCTGTCTGATGTTACAGTCAACCTTTGAATAATCGCCTCTGAAGAACCAGGAGTAAACAACACACATCAAGTCTGGCCAAAAGCATTTTATCGATGCCAGAATCTCCACAGTGTACAAGGCTGTACTGGGGACAAGGACAACGCCTTAAAGGCAACTACGATCGTTGTATGAAAGAGTGACAAAGCTCAATTAACCAATTACATTGTCTGCCAAAAGACCGAGGAATTAACTGTTCAAACACACAGAATTAGACTAAACAGAAAGTGTAGACGTCCAGTAAGACAGGATGGCCTTACCAGAAAGCAGATACCAACAGGTATGGATCGGTAAGGCGGTCCCAAAACCCAAAGGGCGAGTGAGACCATAGGTCATGAAGGGCTGGAGAAACAGACACTGAATGCATCTCAGTGGTGGTGTTCATTTAACACCCTGAAATAAAACACAATATGGAAATCCACATCAGGCATGAGCTGGAAGAGAGATACACTGAAAATGAGCTGCACTGCCTGGCTCAGAGTCGAGATCAGTAGCACAAAGTCCAGCTGGAGGCTGGTCACTAGTGGTGTGTAGCATGGATGGGGTCAGTGCTGCAGCCCACGGTGCCTGACATCCTCAGAAATGACCTGCATGGTGGGACAGAGCACAGCCTCGGTAAACCTGAAGGTGATACACAACTGGAAAGAAGTGTCTGATGCACACTGATGGTTGTGGTGCCGCAGAGAGGCACCAGGGCAGGCTGGAGAAATGGGCTAACAGGAATCTCATGAAGTTCAACAAAGGGAAATGCAAGGTCATGTCCCTGGGGATCAATAACACCCTGCACCAGAACAGGCTGGAAAGAAGGTTTGCAGAAAAAACACCTGGGGCTTCTGGTGGACACCAAGCTAGCCACAAGCTATCAGTGCAGCTCTGTGGTGAAGGTGGTGACAGCTGCCTCAGCTGCATTAGGATCAGCAGCTGCCAGCACAAATCCGGAGTGCTCTGCCTGGTGCTGAGCTCCCCAGGACAGGAGAGACAGGGACACACAGGAGCAGGTCCAGCAAAAGGGCCACAGAGATGATTCTGAGGGCTTGCAAGCAACTGAATGATAAGGAGAAACTTAGAGGGCTGGAGCTGTTCAGTCTGGAGAAGAGAAGGCTTAGGGGGATCTTATCGATGTGCATGAATACTCGATGCAAGGGGTTGAGAAGGTGAAGCCAGGGTCTTCTCTGGGTGACAAGTGACAGGACAAAAGGGAACAGGCACAAACTGAAATGCAGGAAATTCCACTCAAACATAAGAGATCACTTTTTCTCTGCGGGTGGCTGAAGAGTGGAACAGGCTGCCCAGGGAGGTTGTGGAACCTCAGTCCCTGGAGCTAATCAAAACCCTGCCTGGGTGTGGGCAACCTACTGTAGCTGCCACTGCTTTGAGCAGGGAAGTTGGACTAGACAAGCTCTGGTCAAGAGGCAAGTTTCTTATGTTTCCTAAGCTCATATTTCCTACTGGTTTCACTCTCACCTTAAGGCTCTCCAGCTTCTCACCAGAGTAAATGAAACTTAGGTGCACATATGACAAGAGAAGCAAATCTCACAGCTGAAAACTGTAACATGTGACATGCTCATGACGCAGGAGCTGGTGGTGGGAAGCAGAAAAGTTTCAAGGCAGCTTTTCACTCCAATGCACTTCAACTGTCTCAAGCCTCACCAAGTGTATGTAAAGTCGGTATACATTCACACGTGGGCCTTTGTGTACTTAGATCCTTTGCTTGCTAATTTTGGCGAAATCTAGAGGCTATTTGATACTTCTATTAATTTCTCCCAATATGCTCCCAGCTCACCCCTCCTTGTACCATACCTCTGCTTTGTTTCTGATTTTTCTCTTTCACCTTTTACTCTTCCCAGTGTATGATTCCCGGTCAGGTGACATCTCATGATAGCCATAACACATCTGAAAACAATCCAGAAGTCACAGGCCTATCAGTTCAGTGCCAAAGACAGCTACTCTGTGTACAACTTGACAGAGGCTAATCTAACTCTTTCCATCTGTTCCACCCACCCTCCTTTTTTTTTTTTTGAGGAAGATGCAGGGGACATAGGGGCTTTCTAAGGGGTAATGACAAGTCAAAACTCCAGAAAAAAAAAAGCCAGAACCTCTTAAACTTAATTACTGAGGTGCAGAATTGCCTGTTGCTGCTGTCCTAATTCCAGACTTAGTCAGCTTTGCTCCAGATCAAACCATAGCACCTCAAGCACTCAAGGAGATACAGATAGATTCCAACAAGTCATTAAACCCCCCAAGCCAGCTGCAGAACTTTAGCTCTGTAAACACTGCTCCTCCTAGAGCAGGGAAACTCATCCCTAATCTCCAAAGTATCATTTAGGATTAAACTGATAGGAAGAAGACGAGTTTAAAGAAAAATCTGGAGTCCGACCATTCTACATGCACTGTTTGTAATAAATCCTCCACTTGTTTGTGCTCTTCATTGCAGATGTCCATAAGCTATCTGCTTATATTCCCAAGCTATTCAAGACATTTAAACATTTTTTTAATTATTTTTTTCCGCCCCATTTCTAGAAATACTGATATGAATCGTATGGGCAAAGTAAACAGAGTACTCTGTTAAGAGTTTTCCTTTCTACAAATGAGCCATAAAATTGTCCATTAATCAGCCTTGCTTCCCCAGGGGCCGGGCTGCATTGTTGAGGTTTCCTTTTCCATTTCTGATCCCTGTTTTGTTGAGGAGATTACAAAAAAGAAAAAAAAAAAAAAAGTCACAATGCAGTAAACCAAAAAGAATAGGCTTTTGAAAACTGCCCTCCTTGCCACAGCCCTCGAGCAGAGCTGGAGTTTTGATTGGTGGTGGAGAATTCTAAATTGAAACTCCCTGTTCTTCATCCTTTACCTTCTAGTGAAACAATAACCCTATCACAGCTTCTTCACCTCCCCATCCAGAGGACATGGTGTTCCTATCTATTTAAATTATTCCAACAGGTTCCTTAGCACAACAGAAAGGTCTTCTGAGCTCTCCTGGGGTAAGTATCTGCAACTAGAGAAAAAATGAAAAGCTAAGAGAATTTCCTGGGAATCCGACATTTCAGAGCTTTGCCTCCCGTTAATTCCTGAGAAAGGTGTCATCTCTGATAGTGCTTGAATTTATCTGGAGGGCAGGAAACAAGAGGCCTCCACTGCACTCGTCACTCTGCAACATGTGCCATTGGTGGGCTCAGCATCATCCAGCACCTCTACTGCACACTGCATCTTTGAAGATCCAACTCTTTACCCATGACGGCCAAGTCTGCCCCTGGTTTTGAAGGTGCACAGTGGGAGTGGAGTGAAGGAGTCAGCCTCGGGTGTTGTAGGGTTTCTAGTTGACTTGGCTGTGGGATTTTTTAGAATTAAAGGTCACGAGGCTCACACAGGAGCACTGGAAGCTGGCGTAAAATAGCACAGAATGAACAAAGTCCATCAGCCTGTGCGTGACCATGCCACCTGTAGATCTGGCCTCTAGCTGTCATAGATTTGCTAACTATCATCTAAAAGCTAATGCCTTTGTCTTCTAGGTGTCAGATAATTTAATACGAACTTTCCAATCCATCCCTAGTTAAAACTTGGTCTCTTCTGTTGCTCCTTCCTTCCTTCCTTCCTTCCTTCCTTCCTTCCTTCCTTCCTTCCTTTCCTCCTTCCTTCCTTCCTCCCTTCCTCTTCTCTCCTTGCGTGTCCCCTTGTCTCGCTCGCTC
>JAAGNO010025639.1:16733-26842 GCA_033439905.1 Ceryle rudis | reverse complement strand
AAACATCCCTTTCATCATTATCTGCTTTATGCTTTCTGGCAACACTGTGAACATTGTCATAATTTAAAAAAATATTCTGATTCTACTAAAATATCTAAAAGTTCCACTTTAAAACAAATAAAAGTATATAGATCAATACAAAGGAAATTTTAATGGCTTGCTTTATAGATATAATATCTATTACACATTAGCATGTATAAAAGTATTTTTAAATATTGGAAGGTGAATCTGTAGGGCTTTTAACAACATCATAAACAGAAAGAAATATATAAAGAACAGGTATCTTCATATTACAATTTATAATCCAATCCCAATCTCCTACCATGGATTAAAGTCTAAAACACCAGGATTTTCAGATTTTATATATTTTCTCCTAAAAAATAGAAGTGAGATAACATTCTTAATGCTAACAAAGCTTAATATATCTGCCTATCTGTAATTGCTGTGAAATTATCTTTCAGAGAGTTTATTTGCACTTTAAACTATGTGTTGTCCAACTTCATACTGCAGCATTAAGTTGCACTGCCTGTAACCTACAGGGAAAAGTGCTCTCACATCATTGTAAATGAGTGGACCTTTCTGTTAAAAATATCAAAATTTTAAATCATTCCAATGAAATTAATTGGGGCAAACATTGTATTTACACTTGTTTTACATTGCCTTTAATTGCTCATTCAGAAAAAAATATGAAAACCTCATGTTTTACAATTCATATTAACACTTTTCATGTTTGTGTTCATTCTATTTATCTTATTTAATCCTTTTTTTATTATTTGTAATGTGTGTATTTTAAAGACAGAATGAGCAAGTTTCATTCTAATTAGGTTATGTACAATTGATTATAACAATGTTGATGTAGTGGTTTTAATATTTATGTATCTTTTTAAACAAAATTTTATTTTTTGAAAGAAATTCTGAAGTGAAAGAAATTCTGAAGTGAAAGAAATCAGTGAAGACCTGGTGTAGTTAGCTGAGCTTTACTGATTAATACCCATTGAAGAGCTGTTCACTTATATCATGCCTTGAATACAAGTTCGTGCTAAAAAAATACATTTATACATTGTGCAGTATGAAGTCAATTCCTCTATTTGAAGGCTATAATTTATTTAGAACTTCAGAATTAAAAACAAATCAAAAACGTTTGCCTACAATGAATTTTAGCAGCTCTTTCTTATTATTCACCTGCCTAGATTTGTTTGGGTCTTGCCAGACCTTGTCTCACACACCTGTGACATCTCACAGATCATTTTTTCCTATGTATGAATGCATGCATTGGATAGTATTTCTATTGTAGGTACTTGTAAAATCCTACTACAGATTTCTTCCTTGTTGAAAATTAGATATTTCCCAACTTTTATTTCCTACTGAGAGAGTGAGATCTGTGAACCCTTTATTTTGCCAGGTCAATCAACCAATGTCAAATAGTTTCTTTAGTATTAAATGTATGTTTATTTTTAATAAAGATGACTAATCCATTGGTTAGGAACAAATTCCTTTTAAGTTCCTAACATATCATACTCACCTAGGTGTTCATAACTCAATTTTTTTTTTTTCAACTAATTTGCAAGTAAATGTAAAAAGACTCAATGGTCAGAAATTCTTGGGATTATTCATAAATTTTTTTTTTAAACTTTCCAATACTTTTAGGAGATTGAAATGGTAACTCTTCTAATAAGAAGACACTCCTCTTCTAAAACAGAAGTGTTAAACAGACATTTTATATACATTTGGAAAGAACTAATATGAGGATGATGTATTATTCTCTGCTCCATCAGTAGTTGTGAAGTTTGCTAAACAACATCTACTAGACATGCACATTTTAGGGTGAATCTTACTTCAGCTTTGATTTCTAGACTTTGTTAAGTTAGATCTGCTTTTAGAGTATACAGATGTAAAAAATTTACTTACCTACTTCTCCTTAATAGGTTACTCTGGGAAAAAAAAAATAAAATTCTACTCATGATTGAGGTATATGATTAGTCCAATGATGTATGGATATATTTTAAATAAAGAGGTGTCTTATAGAAGTGTGCATATGCAATGAGTAAAATCAGTTTCTCATATTCTAACTTTGTGAATAACAGAAGAAACAAGAAAATTAAACAGCAAAAGTTGTTGTGTGGCATTCTTATCACTTCCCTAATATATAGTAAAAGATGTATTTCCCTATTTTAAATACATTATTTTCTGTGTTTTGCCAAGTATGATAATTATTTACACTGATACTTTTTTCTTCTTGAAAGCATAGCCAGTAGGGAATTGGCTTTTGCTTTGTCTTTCAAAATTACCCTTAAAGTAATCTCGTCACTACTCCGTATTCTATCCTGGACTGTATTGAGTGTGAAACAATCACTAATCACAGATGAACAAAGATGTGTCCGAACGTATTAAGAGCAGAAGGAGGGATATCCCAGTGCTCAGATAATGAATGTTAGCTGTGTCTCGAGGAAAAGCTCCCAGTCTATGGCAATGTTCCAAGTCTGGGGAAAGAAAGCAACTTCACATGTGTACTGAAAACTATCTAGTGAAGATTTAACTCAAATAGTAAAGAAAGTCAGTAGTTTGAAAAATATGAAGCCTGTGGACTTTTGCAAGATTTTTAGAAATTAAAAAAGAAATAGAAAAAGAAAAAATTATGGAAATATTTGTAGGATTGAAGAACTATTTCAGGGTAATTTTAAAGTAAGAAAATACTTAACAAAATATTGTTAAAGACTTAAACAATTCGGTACTCTATCTCTTTTGAGGCAAAAGAGTTAAAAACTTTGTTTATATGTTCACAATCCTGTTTCAAGTGAATCAAAACCTAGTTAAGAACATTATGTCCTAGATAAAGAAAAGCAAAAATTAATTATTTTTCTTGATGTTTGGTTTTGGGGTTTTGATTTGGTTTGGTTTTTTCACAGGTGCTCTTAGTACACTTGTAGAACACTTATACTGACCAAAAAAGGACATCTGGAATAGCTCTGTGATCTGTGTATTAATGCACAAAGCCATATAGATATGCACATATAAAAGGATTTCTCTGACATTAAGACATTTTTGAGGATTATAAAGAACGCTATATTGCACCTTTTTAATACTTTCTACTCACTGTTTGATTGTTTTTGTTGTGTTTTGCTTAAAAATTATGGTATGCTAAATAGGACTGCTGCAGCAAATTATTTAACTGGTAGTAAAATGCATTTAAGAACACTGGGACACAATTCACAGTTTCTTGTACTACAACTTTTTTTCTTTTTTTCCTTTCTCAGTCAGGAGAACTTTAAAAGTATGATCATGTAAGAACTCACCTAGATTCTGTTTCTTTATACTTAGTATAAGAGCACCCACAAGCTTTTGACAGTGGTGTTTATTTACTTATCCATTGAATCTAGTGAGAAGTAATTTTTGTTCTTCATTGGAGTAGTTACCATGAAAATTTTTTTTTCAGTGGCTCCTGCAAGTTATATTACCACATTACCACTATATTTACAGTACTTCTTTGCCATTTCTTTCATAGTGTATCTGTAATAACGGGAGTACCATATAAATGATATTTTGTTGCACCTCTTAAAAGGAAGACTAGAGAGTTAATGACAACCTATTCTGTTTTGGAAGTAATTTTCCTCCTCAAACAAAGGAATCTTTGGTATTTTTCTGTGCTTTTTACATATAGGATGCCTTTTTTAATACATTAATCTTGGTTACATTTTTTCAGGTCAAAGTCACTTTAATAAATATGTCTAGTGTACAAAATAAAGCATTATAACAAATTTATATGCTGCTGGTTTCCTGATACAGATTTGTGACAGTAGACAAATCAAATTTTATAGGGAGCCAGTATGGAGCTATACTACAATATGATTCCAATTACCTCATACATGGCAACATCACGGTAGCCATTTCATTCTGCTTCATGACTACAGGGAAGAGGCGATGGAGTCAAACATTACTTCCTTTCATTTGTCTTCTGCTGGAGTTGCTCCTAGTCAATTGGTCAATCAGGACCTTGAAGCCAATTAGAGAAAGATGCTTCCCTGCTGAGATAAGGGGTAACTAACCCATGCTCACCTATCCAGATACACCTCTGTCTTCTTCCTTAATCTGCTCGGCACAAGGAAGCTCTTTTGCCTCATGAAAAATGGGGAAAAAAAATCTTTTCCTCCATCATACTGGGTTTTAACAGTGACAGCACAGTTTGAGGTACAGGCTGTCATAAGGGTTTATTATCCACTTAGTTTTTATATAGACACCAACTGCTTATTGATTGTGAAAAATCATTTTTCCTTGTATTTGTACGAGTTTCTTGCCCACTCCATAAACTGGCAGGTTTAAATTTTTCACAAAGGTTGTTTCAATTAACCTGACTGCTCAGGTTATGTTTAGGATTCAGTTAGCTGCTACTGGTGTACAGGAAACTTAACAAAAGGTGTTAGAGCTAGATTCCTTCTCAAAATGAAATGCAGTTCAGAAGATGTTGAAGACATCTCTAACATAAAAGTGAAAGCATGTCAAATGCATTTTATATATATATATACACATATTTGCATATAGGTGGTTTGGAGGGAGGCAGTGAGCAGCAGTAGTCATGTGTCACTTTTATGGTTATTGATACTACGCAAGTAGCAGTTTTAATTCATTGAGAAACAGTATTGTATGTTTATGGGTTTATTTAAGTTGTTAAAATTGAATACTTTTATGCCTTTACATTTTTTATGATTCATGGCATTTATGCTTTAGAATCTTATCCATGTGCCTTGCATAATGGTAGATTTTTTCAGCAGCTTCTATTTTTTTTAAGATAGAAGCATATTGCACCTTAAAACCATATGTAACAGAAGGAAAAAAAATAAGGGAAACGTCCTGGTTTGAGTGAACCTAAACGTAAACCTCAACAGGAAGGCAGGAAAGTAAATGTATTTGTGAGATGACTAAATGTTGCATGCATGAAGTAAAGACACATCCTGAGTGTTCAAAGTCAGATAACTAGTAAAATGTGAATTAGGACAATTATATTTTTGCCTGTAACTGTAACATAAACTAATCCAAACAAAGTATAGAAGGCTTTGTGTTTTTTTATATTGATATATTCCATTACATCTTTTTTCCTGTAACTTTTAATAGGTAAAAGAGATACCTTAGTTAACCTATAGCGTTTTTTTTGTCATTTCAAAATACAGGTTTGAAGTTGTGACTGAATTAATTGAGCTTTGAAGTATCACAGGAATCCACAGTTTTAAGGGCACTAAGACTTTTTTCTAAATTTCCTTGAGAAAGTAGAAAGAAGAAGAATTGTCCATTCTGGTACAGACATGAGCATCAGTCCTAGCAAAATAAATCTCACAGTCATTAGAAAAAAAAGGTGCTGTACCTGGGGTACTTTTATTACATTGCCATTGTCCATGCCTGGCAATTTCCCACTGGGTAATCTCAGAATGTGCTTTTCTATAATAAAAGTATCTTTTCTTTTCTTTTGTTCTACTCTTCCAGATAGTAATTGTTCCTTTATGAGAGTGATTGTGAAAGATCTGGAAAACAAAACAAACAAAAAAAACCAAAGCAGACACTGGAAGAATGAAGAAGATGATTTTTCCTTTTGGGGAAACAGCAAGCCCTGAATGGAGGGCCAGAGAGAAAGTTCACAACACCACAGTTTCTCGTGCAAATCTGCAGGTCAAGCAGAGATGAAAAATGCTGCAAGAAGCAGAGACCACCAGCCAAGCCTCAGGGCAGATGGAAGAAAATTCCCTAGGGAGTGACCAGTGGAATTTTCATGGAATATGCTGCAAGTTTGAATGACATTTGCAGACTGAGCTTAGAAAACCAAGCCTAGAAACAGGACCTTTCTGCAAAGGCTCAATGAGCTAGAAAAGCTAGTTATAGACATTTTTTATCTTTGTTTTGTCTTTTCTACTCATCTTGATTCCCTGCTGTTTAAGAGATTACAACTACCCCATTTATCATTCTAATAATAATGAGCTTTTTTAGGTGAAAAGCCCTTTGGTCTCCTTTGGAGAGCCTCCTGTGTACATGTGTTTGAAATGGGTCCAACCATACCTTGAATGACTAGGGTGGCTGAATGTACTTTAATGTGAATGCCCATCATATGGACCTCAGCCTCCACGGCTGTAGTGGCGGCACTGGTTGCTGCAATTCCAACCTTTCCCATGTCCCTAAGCACACATTTCCACCCTTCCAGGCTGGCTTTGGATCATGGCGAACTCTGCACTTCAGCACGCTAGCCTCACAGAAAATTAGTTTGTCATAGTGTCTAAAATGTATGGGCTTAAATAGTTTCTAGCAGAGTCAGATGAGGGGCAGAAATAAGCCAAAAGAGGCTGTGTTAAGGCAGAATAGACATCAAGAGTGTTTAGATTAGTCTGAGCTAGCATGGAAATTTGCTAGCCATGCAAATATGGCATCTACATTGCCTATGTTTTTGGAGGGATCTGCTTTGATAAATATTTCTTAACATCCTGCAATAGATTTACAGAGGAATCATCATTTGGCATACCTAGTTAGCACAATATCCCCTTATTGTTTTTTTCTTCTTACTCAGATGTCATCCATTCATATCAACAATGTTAACAGTTTAACCACGTAAGCTTCTTAACTTGTGTGTTTAACAGGTTGTGTATTGCCACATGCATATACTGGAAAATAGCAATTAGTAAACTCAATGGAATATTTTTTTTTTCATAGACTAACATACAGGAATCCAGATCATCAGTGAAAGTGATGCAAATTTGAAACAATTAATATGTATAGCAGTTTCTCCAAGTCTTGTTGATTCTATTTAAATGTAGGGAAATAGAAGTAAAAAATTAGAAAGTATTAAAATGGATGAAACCTCTGAAGTCCATTCATCCTATTAAATAAATAAAAAAGGAAATTAACTCAACAATCACAGCAGAATTTAAACATACTTGTTTTCTACTTCAGAAGCAATTTAATTGCCTGCCACCATATTCATCTGCCATGTTTTGATTGAACCAATTTTATTTGCTTGTTGTGTTGTTAATTATATGTTCAAGAATAATTTCACATTCACCATTCCATTCTTGTCTGAAAGCTGTCGCTAAAACCATCCTAAAATACAAAACAGCAAGCTGGAAACTTTATTTTCTATTTGAATTTTAAAACCGTTTCAACATTTACTACACTCTATCACCTCTGCTTCATATGTTTAATCCCTAAATATGTTACTTTTGTTTTCTGTAAAATGAAATTAGGAGGATGTAAAACATTCTCCCTGAGGAATTTGGTACTTAAAACTAGATGTTCAATGCACCCTCTATTTGAATTGCCACCTAAGCAAACGGCCCAGCTGGCCTGCAATTTGAATGTAGATAGGAGGGTGCCCAGCTGGCATGTTAGTTTGCAGCTTCACCAGATCCATTCCAGAAAAACTGGTGCTAAACTGAATTTAGCAAGCCTAACATACACAGCAGCCTCAAGTGCAATATAAAGCAGAGTATTAAAATGCATGGACTATTGTTCTAGTGTTATCTAAGGGTAGTAGTAGAGATAGATGGATAACAGATGTCCTGCCAGGCTGATCCCAACACCAAGCTTGAGGGGGTTTGGATGAGCAGACCTGCCACCTCTCCTCTAGGAGCCAGCTCACTGTGCTGGCTAAAAATACAAGACTTCTGAGACCAAAAAGAAGTAAAACAAGAGGAAGGAGGAAGACTTAAAGTCTAATCCCTCCTCCTAGAACAATTTTTGCCTTTTTTTTTTCTTCCCGATGACTGGATAATATAAACATGCAGATAGTTCAGGAATCAGAAGTTTCTAAAAACTAGTTTTTGTGTTTGTCCACTTATTCATAGTGATGTGCATTCATAACACTTCCTTTCACACCCATAGCATGATTTTTCTGTGGTATTCTCTCAGGCAAGACGGTGAGTCTACTGATGCATTATGGATTTGTTAAAACATGAATTAGAAATTGTGCTTCTTTCAGTGATCTCAAAGGAAAACCTGGATTTTATTAAAGACATGCAGCCAAATTGTTGCTAGCTTTTCATCTTTATTCCCCAAAGCATAGCAGCAAAGAAAAACTTCACTTTTTAAGAGGAAATCATACAATATGGGTCTGCACAAGCAACATAATAGTCCCTTTTCCAAACTTCTCAGAGCCCATTGTGTCAGTCTTTCCCAGTAAAATAGTCTTTGGTCTTCCTCCACATTATTTGCATCTCTTTTATATTTCTGCAGGAAATGTCCTTTTCTTCTTTCTAACAAACAGTGAAATTAGTTGAAGTAGGAGTTCAAAGTAAAGGTTCTCATCCTACTTTCCCTTCCTTCTTTGCCCATAAGTTTCCTCTTTCATAAAAACTTGCTGTATTAGGACAAATATTTCCAGGAATTAAGTTGAAAATATTTGGATGTTGTTGTAGCTTAACAGTAGAGGACTTTTATTTTAATCACCCTTTTTTTATACATGATACAGTGGTTCCATATTTATTACTTGGTTTCAGAATCAGAAAACTCTCCAATGTATTACATTACGTTGTCTTAAAGAAGTTCTTAAAGTATAAAACACTGAATACTCTTGATTACTCTCTCATTTCAAGCACATACTTCAATATGCTGTTTGTCAATTTTCTTCGCCATATATTAGGAAAGAAGAAAAATTAGAAGAGTTACTGATATACTAATAGGGCATTATGTGTCATTTACTACCTTCAACCCCAGAGCAAATGCGGGTAAACAGTAGATTGATTCTTGTGTTTATTGGCTTGAAAGCACAAGAGAGCTGTTGACAAGGATGTTGCAATTTTCAGTTGTATCAGCTGTCCCACAAACTGCTTGTTTTCCTTTTATCTTCTAGTGAAGAAAGTGAGGGGAAAGTTTATTGTGATTTAAGGAGTGCATCTAAATGCTACTTTTACTTGCAATAATTAAGAGAACCTCTGGGTTGCTCAATTTGATCTAATCTATTGCTGAGGAGGCTGACCACATTGTGATGTGGCACTGATGCTACACCTGAACCTAGAGAGCAATTTAGGAGTCCTGCCATTTTCTCTCTAACATCTGAGTTTAACAAATATTCTTTTAATCAACTGAATCTAAGCCACCATTAAATGTTTCTCTTACAGGAATTTAGGGATCTGTGCTTATCAGAGCAGTCAGTAAAGAGAAAGAGATAATCAATAGAAGGCAGTTCAAAGATCAAGAATTGGTGTTTCTATTTGTCTCCAAGAGCAAGGAGGGAGATTACAGTCTCCAGACTTAAGCTTCACCAAGATCAGATGGTAAAGTCACACAGCCATGTTGGTCTAAGGGCACAAAAGGGGGTGTGTGTGTGCTGTGTGGTAAAAACAATCAAAGATGACATATCCAATAAGTAGTTAGATAAGATGAATCCAGGTATCTCGAGGCACTCAGAAAGGCTCCTGAACAATGTGATCTATAAGAAGGGCCTGTCTTCTTCAGTGATCCAGCAGAGACTTTCATCTCTCTGTCACATTAAAGATTCCAGTGCTCCTTACCCTGGCCCATGCTTAACAGTGACAAATGTCTAGAAAAAAAAAATCAGATTGGAATGAAGTTGTATTCTCTGTGGCCTCTCATCAGTGATATGAGACTGAACTTCAGCAGCTGGAAGAATTAAGAAGTTGAGTGGTCAGCCCAAACAGTTGTCCCACCAGACTACTGCTTCTGCTGAAAGTGTATCTCCAGGAAAAAAAAAAAAAAGGATGTAGCAGTGGGTCAATTTTAAATATCATAGTGAATCTAAGATATCTTGTTTGCAGAGGTGCTGAGGGCACTGGTGTTGCTCTATGTTTTTCACATGATCCCCGGAACAGCATCTGAATACGTGTAGTTTCTTTTAAGGAATATTTTAAGGAATTAAAGCAAACAACTTCATTCTTGTCTGCTGTATTGCATTATTAAAAAAAAAAAAAAGATAAATTTGAATTAGGGTGTTGGGTTTTTTTAAAAAAAACATCACTTCAGTAAGTAATGAATTACTAATTCCTCAATTACTTTATGTAACATGAGTAATGCATTGCTTCTGATTTAAAGTAATTACATGAGTCAAAATTCCTAATTAAGTTATGCCATTTTTCAAACTTCAACTAATTTTTTCTTTTTTTTTTTTTTTTATTTTTTTTTAC
>JAAGNO010025639.1:0-16633 GCA_033439905.1 Ceryle rudis | reverse complement strand
AGATTTTTCAGAATTGACTTGTAATTTTGAATTCTTAACCTGACAAACCAAAAGAATACTTGAATTTTAAGCAGCAGGAATATGGGAAGATTTAACAGCAGGTACAAATGAATACCCACAAAATTATAGATTGTCTTTCAGAAATTTTGTCTTTTCTAAAACAATCTGAGAAGGGAAAAAAAAATACTTGCAACTCTGGAATACTTTATGCATCCCTCTAACATGGCTGTGATAAACAAATAGGCAAAAGAGGGAGCCAGGAATCATTCTTCATTAATACCCTTCTCCTTTCATGCCATAGAATTCCTCACTTTTAAAGCCTATCAGACTCTTGTCTACTGTGTAGTGACCAATTAGTTAAAGAAAAATGCTGGTAAAATGTAAAATTATCAGTCCATTTGGTATACTGGAATTACTAGGAATATAATAGAGAGATAATAACAATATATATCTAAGGAGGTTTGCAGGACTACTCTTTCTGTCTTTCTGCCTATTTGCCTAACATATTATCTAAGAGAAAAAGGAAGACTAAGGGAAACTGCAGGCCAGTCAGTTACACCTCAGGTACAGGAACTTGCTCTTGGCCTTGTTGAACCTTGTGAGATTAAACTTTTTGTATTAGACAGAACCATTCACATCACTCAGTGACAATTCACTCTACGTCTGCAGTAGCCATTCCAAAGAACAAAAAGATACCTTAAAATGTGATAAAATTCCACATGGACAACATTGCACACTTTCTGGCTACAAAAGCACACCTCTAGGACAGCAAAATATCCACTTGAAACTGCTGAAAACATTTGGGAAATATGATGAATCACATGCTGAAGAATGGAAGCCTTTGATCCAGTAAAAGCAGCTTGTTACTAAGACGCGGCTTTGCATTGGCTTATCTTTTTAATTTAATTCATGGCAGGTAACAGATCTCAGTGCACTGGGTTAGCAAAGGAGCCAGTTCCAGGGAATAGGGTTCAAATTCTCTCCTAGGACACATGTGGGAAAGACTTTGATGGTTTAATCCTAGTTTTCTACTTAAGCAGGTTACAATGTATGTGCCTGTGTATCTAGTCTCTTACAATTACATACAATATTTTTTTAATTTATGTTAGTGCATCTTGGTGTGTTCCTGATCTCCTGGGCCTAGATGTGAGCCTTAACTAACTCCATACTGAAATAATGCTTCATTACACAATATTTTCTCCTTACTCAACCATTAGGCCCCTCTTTTCATGCAAACCAACCTGGACCATGGAATGTTCACACTGATGAGAGGACCAGGAAGGTTAAAGGTGCTGTGGCAATTACCAGCAGGTCACTGGACACATACAGCATGCAGGTTCAGAAAGGGACAGGCTGGAGAAATAACAGAATGTTTCCTTATAGTTCACCATTCCACCCACCCTCACCTTGGTTTCTCAAAAAAGGAATAGACTGGTAGAGTCCTTTTTGCAGTCTACTGAGTTCTGAGCCATTCCTAGTAGTCAATACTCTTCTGTTGACATTGTGGAAGTTCTTAATTTATACCTACAGGGTATAGGGGTCAGACTTGCCCTTTACCCATTTACTCAGAGCTGAGATAAATCCCTAAGCAGCCTAGTAACACCCACACACTCCAAGCAGTGATTCAGCAAAGATCATCAAAGAAAGGGAGAAATAGCTGTTAGCTACCACTTCTTGCTGCACAATATGGTTTTTCCAAATTTGCTATATGAGTTTGTATATTCATTTGTCTTTTCTGTAGAGACACCAGACTAGATGGGAAGGCATGTAATGCAGATTGAAACTGATGAAAAATGATAGGAGGATATTTGCTCTCTTTCTTCTGAGGTCATGGTTTATCTACCTAAATCACGTTTATTGAAACTTCATTTTTATGAGGACTCAAATTTGCTCACAGTTTTTTGGAAGCAAAGAAAACAGGAGAATGCTGGCAATGATTACCTTTCAAAAGTCCAAATAAAAATGATAAAATTACGCAAACCACAGTTCTATTCCTGATGAGTTTCACTGTGTATCCATATTGGTTGTTATTTTCTCATTTGCTATTAAGACAGAACACTTGAAGTATGAAATATTTTTTTCTAATATTTTTCATAATGCAAATATAGAGGTATGTGATTTATGGGTGTTCTATTTCACATTACTGTCTCTTAAACATATATAAATGCGCCTGTGTGTATATATATCTATAAAAACCCGCTCATATTTGTAACCCTTCTTAAACCTTACAGATCACCCTCTTTGCATCAACATGTTTGACATATTTTATCCACTTTGTCAGTACATCAGGTAATCACATCTTTCAATTACTAAAGCTTCTTTTCTAATTTCACATAATTACAAAAGCAACCAGAAACAAATTGTGTGTAGTTTAATAATACATGATAATGTTTTAAAGTTCTTTAAAAAAAGTAAATTGCTTTTTGCAGCACTTGTGTAATCTATTATATAATATTAATATGCATAACAGATGGATCTCAGAAGAGTAAGCAGGTATTATTTTGATTTGAATTTAATTAGATATATATTGTCTCTTCCATTATATATTACCCACATTAATACCATAAGAGGCTTTAATGCATAGTACTCAAAGATTTATTACGCTCAAAAGTTTTAAATGTCGCTGAACAAAACCACTATTTTGAACATCATTCAAAAAGGCACACAATCTTTGATAATTTTTCTTGATTTTAACAATGGCAAAATATTATTGAAAGAAGTGGTAATTTTAAGTGTGTGTTTTCATTTAAGGAACATAAATATACTTATTGTTCTTACAATTATACACATAGCTTTATAACATCCTGTTATTTGGCCAATAATGTTTTCTAGATTTATTATTGCTAAGAGGATTTAGGCCAAATATATTCTGCTCTTACCTGTTTCTTCTTCACCTTAATGACTTTTGTACAAAAGGTTTCCACTCAGAATTTTATTACTGTTACAGATTTTAAAAGCAGATTTAGTTTTCTAGAAGTTTTAGTTTTCTAGAAGTTCATTTCTGCATATTTATTATTATGAGTTTGCAGTAATTGTGGTTCTGGCAATTAGTAAGGAAGGGACTATTAATTAGGAAGATCAGGTTTCAGCCCTAGAAGAGACTGCCTAGATAATAGTCATTGTGATGCCTTTTGTGTTGTAAACTGAGGAACTGTACCAAAAAGGGATTGTACAGAGTCCACCAAGTCATTTTATCATTTTACATAGGCCTCAATTATCTATTGGATATTAACCACTACTGACTTGTGTTGCATTCCATTTGGAAATACAAAGGTGGAAGTCTGGCGTTCAATTCCCAAGTTTTAGGTTGTTCAGTGTTCCAGCATTCCTGATTTTTTTTTTAATTATTTTTTTATTAAATATACCAAAATAACTCCATCCCTTATACATTCTTTCTATTCTAAATGCAATGAGCTTTGACCAAAGAGCTAATCTTAAAGAAATATGTAGCAAAAATAAAAAATGGAAATAATAAAAAATTTAAATCAAAACACAGCAAGTTATAATCATTCCATTTTTATAAAATAAATCTGATTTCAATTAAAACAACTTCTGAAGGTAGACTAGTGTATATTATAATAAACGGGTAAATGTAAGGCGTGGGAAAAGTTCAGGCATTCCTTCTAGCATATTGAATCAATTAATAGCATGTACAAGGAAACCCTGATTATTTGAAAGAGTGGAGAAAAATGACTTGATTCTTTACAAGTAGTACAGACTATTATTAGTATTCCAGATAGAGTGTGTTCTAGGGAGTCCATCATGTGCTTTGATCTCTCTGCATCCACAGCTGGAAACTTTGCGCCAGTCTCTGGAAGCAGCACGAACTGACAACAGTTGCCTCCATCAGGAAAGTGAGTTAGTGGTTGCAAATGTTAATCAGTGGATGAAAGAACAAAAGTGAGCAAAATTGGGTCCTTTTTTTTTCAGTCTGATTTAATTTCCTATGGCCCCAAACAATTAAAGCATTCATAAGAGCCCTGTTCTCAACTTACTGCTATATCTTTTATCTGAAGCTCTGCAATAGGTCTTTATAAACATACTATCAAAGGGGTTTTGCCATCACATTTATGTCCTTTTGAATTAGCACAAATAAATAATAAATAGGTTATCTGTAAAAACAGTACAATTTTCAGACCTGTTAATAATGTACAGTGTAAAAGACCTGAACTCTGTAGATAAGAAAAATATCTATGTTCTTATATTTTGTGACTTTTTCCATGAGATTGTGCAAACCTCCCATACTAACATTTTCAATTTTATTTTATTTTTTTATCCATAGCATTTATGAAGATATTCTTCATGAGGAAAACTAATATACCTTCTCAAATGTCAATAGTTAAATGAATGTGTTAAGCTGGTGAGAAGTATCAATCCTCTACATTATTTCTCATAAGATATGCATATACCTGTAATTCTGAATATACATAAAAGCATAAAATTAAGCTTCATCTTCCTTTGATTACCTGAGTTATTTAAATATTTGTTGCTATATTTAATATTAAGCTATAAACAGCACCTATAATGCCTTTCTGACAGGTAAAACTAGATTGCTTTATTAGAACCTACAGTTTCTTGTGTATTTGTACAAAACTGTCCAACATCAGGAAGAGAGCTGAAATGAACGAGATAATTGAATGACCCTGAGTCTATCTCATAATGATATACAGTATGAGAATGCAGGAGTGGATCCACAAGGAGAAATAAATTGTCTACAAAAGTTGCACAGGGTTATGGGAAATTATTGCTTATTTGTTCTGTCTCTTGCGAGCATTTTGCCCACACATATAGAAAGGTGTTACAAAAAACCCTGAACAATTTAATGACATAAATTTTCAGTACAAAATCACTCTTGATATGTGGAACTTCATTTTCGTTTAATTGTATTTCCATGAGCTAGTTGTCTCGCTTTACAGTTCCATTTATATAGTCTGAAAAACCATAACTTAGGTCTATAACAAATCTGATCAGTTTAAAGCCTTTTAAAGATAAACTAATTTCCAAAATCCCATTGTCTATATCAATTAACTCTCCATTGACTATGAAAAAAAGCCCAAAATGACATTTGGAGATGCAGATACCTACCTTAGGAACAATCTCATTTTAAAAACTCACTGTCAAAGTCAGGACATGTAGTGTACTGGAAATCAAAACTCTACCACTGTAGCGCTTAATGCATCAGGTTTGTTTATGGTTTGTTTCTTTGATTGTTGTTTTGTTTTGCTGTTTTTGGATTTGTTTAATGCTATTAAATTTCTTTAAATGTTAAGAGTCTGCAGTAGTAGTATATTATACTGTTTTTCAAGCTTTTATATCTCACATTTTAGACCTTTCTCACATTACATAAATGCCATGAAAATGTTTTCTGATTATGTCTTATTTCTTTGATACACTTGAAACAAAATCCTCAAATTGCATAAGGACATAAGATTAAATAATTTATTTTAGCTCTCTGTCAATACAGACACCATGTTACATAGGGTATTTTTTTCATCAGTTCTTAAATTATGTTTTCAAAATAGTCTGTGTTTTGCCTAGGAAACCTATGTGGTTTTGCATTAGGAACATTCTTTTAAAATAATTTAGATACATTTATGGTTCACATTGTAATGAGCAACTTTGAATAAAAAGCATTTTTGGTAGACAAAGGAGGAAATTCACAATACTAATTGCTTTGACATTTATGTACACATGCCTCAGTGTCAGCAGAGTAGCAAACTGTAATATTGTATTCAATCTTTCTGAAATTATCACATTTTAATTAAAAAATAATCTTGCAGTTCTTAAGATTCTTTTTCAGGTTAGTAGAAACTGTCTTACAAATCTGTTAATTTAAAAATATTGGCTTTTGAAGTGATAGCATAAATCGAATAAAATGAAGTCTGTGGTAGATAGCTGTATATACACATAAACTCGATACAGACAGACTATTATCTATTAAAAAAAATTAAAAAATCAACAGTCATGCCAGATGGGATAATTAATTTATTACAGCAGTACAAAGTGGGGTTCTAAGTACATATTTGCAAAACTAATTTTTGTCATAGGGTTCCATGCCACGAGGGGGATATTTAAATATACAATGTTGTTACAGGTGAAGGCAAGCAGAAAGTTTCACAGAGCAAACTGCCTTCTTGAAAATTACTTTTTTTATCTGAAATATATGGTGCCCAAGTGTTGGACCCATGAAAAAAAGGGAACATACACAGCTTATTTCTTTATGTAGTCTAGTCTTTTGATATTAATTTCATTTTAGAATCACCTCATTGCTGATTATCCTTCCTTACCCCTTGTTAATGTTAGATTTGACACTACCAACAGCCAAAATGAAAGATGTCAAATTTTTTTTTGTAGAAAAAGGAACACATTCACTTACTTACTTGAATGATACTTAAAGGTTAGTTGCTCTTTTCATGCAGACAAAAATTTTCAGAATTGTTCCAATGAAATGGAATAGGTATGGTAGTGCAGGAGTGTGCCAGGCCATATTTACTACAAGTTCATTTATTTCACAGCGTGTTACTACATTTACAAAAGTATGGAAATATTGCTACTCAACCTTGAATCGTTTTTTGGTTTAGACCACTTCTTCAGAAGAGATGAAATAACAAATAAGTGACAAGGTCTTGAAATATAGATAATATTTGATATATTTCAATGCAGAGCTACATCATAGAAATGATAATACAGGATGATTGGTAGTAAATTTTTTATATATTGTTTGCATTAAATTATATTATATATCAGATTTCAGAGTCAATATTTGCTTAGTGGGAGACTGATGGAATATTGCCTTTCTACTTATTTATTCATTTATTATCTCTTCAGTTTTCCAGTTTTTATTTTATTTAGTACTTTTCTTTTTATGTACAATTTTTTTCTTGTTGTTCTGTACTGCTTTTGTTCTCTTTACTATTATTTGAGTCTATGATCTGTGGAGGTAATTTTGAACAAAATTAAGAGAGCTAAATCAACATTACCAATATGCTTGTATTTGCCTGGAATGTTAACTATCTCTTAAGATCTGTATTTCATATATAGTGTCGTCTTTTTATTGTCGAAGGTTATTTGAATGTCCTCTAAGAATTGCTGAATTGTTTATTGATCCAATAATTATATATTTCTTTGTCCTTATGATGTCTGTCCTTTCTTCTTCTTTTATCTTAAAATTTAATAAACAAAACATCACAGAAAAAGAAATTTTTTTTAAAAAAAAGTATGGAAAAAAGTCTAAGAATAGATCCCTGAGGCTTTTCATTTGAAAAGCTTCTATATCACAGTTACTGTTTATGGAAATCTTCCATGTACAATTTCTCAACTAACCTGCAAAATCTCTATGGAGGTTTCTATAAACCCACTGTCTTTTGAGCTGTTAAGAAATATTTTATAACTGATAAAACTTTCTCCTGTAAATACGTTTCTCATCAAATTAGAGTTAATATTGATGTTGTGAGGAAGAGACCAGTATTGGTGGAATGAAGCTAGAATTATACTGCGGTCAGTACTTCTGTTACAGGCATTTTGAATCTTTGATTATAATATTTTAAAATAATCTTTGTTGAGCTAGAATGTGTTTATACACTTTCCCTTTTATTTACTTTTTCATGTTGACTGTTGTAAGACATTTTTTAAAAGTGAAAACAGCAATAATTGTAAAATATCAGTAAATATCTTAATTATTAAGGCAGATCAATTCAAGGTGCCTCAGTCTTGTGCGTGGCCTAGGTGTGTCCTTTTCAGACATGAAATCATGTGAAGTAGCTTTAAGCTGAAGTTATGATTTTATTGCTTCTTTAATAGAACTTAATTTTTCATCAGCTTTATTTTTTGTTTTTGTACATTGACTACATGCTTCCTTAATTTTTCAATCAATCTTTTTTTGAGACGTAGCTATTTCAAAATACATGTGTATACAAAAATAATTTCTATGTCTTTTCATCATTCTTTACCACTGAATGGGTATAATTATACTTGATGGCTTTTATATATTTTCTCTTAGAACTTAGATTTTTAAACATCTTCCCCTTATTTTTGCCTTTTATTTTGGCATGGGATATATGGAAGTTTATGTAGGAAGTCAGTTTTGCAACCTGTGGCCTAATTTTGTGTGTTTCCTGAGTTTTTGAAGACCAGTGAGAATTAGTGGGTAAATAGCTGGAGGCTGTTGAGTAGTCTCTTCAGAAGGTTTCAAAATTTGTTTTTCTTCAGGAAGCTTTTCTGCAGACTCCATTCAATAAACAACCTCTTTGGAACTGCATGTGCTAAACTTGCAGTTTGTTTCAAAATTATATATAAGTACATCACATCACATCAACTTTTGATGGCTTCAGCTCTGACAAGAACATTAAACACAGACTTCTGACTGAGTTAACGATTTTTGAATTGTTCTCAATGATGATCAGGATTCATTGTGAAGTATCACTCACTATTTCTCTCCAACATCATTTATCATCAGCTGTTGACTTACTTAGCAGAAATTAATGAGTTCTTGAATAGCTCCATTAGTTTCCTTATAAGACATTTGAGATTATAGTGATGAGCAGTTGAATTCTGTCCTGAAGCTTTTTTTATTGTAGTTAACTGCATTTTACCTTGTCTCCTTAACTCATGCTTTGAGGATACACACGAGTCTACAAGAAGTTTGGGATGATGCTAAGTGTCTTCAGTATGATGTTAACATCTATTTTTGTCATTTTGGTTAACAGTGAAGGTATAATGAAGTGTTCTAGTAAGTTTTTGAGTGAAATTGAGACAACAAAAAATGCTAAGGATGAAAAGCTAAATACTGAATAAATTGAAGTAGTAACTGAAGTTTTTTAAGAAGCTTTTGGTAGTTTTCCACATTTTTTCAGGTAATCAGATGATCTCCTGAAGTGCTTGGGGTTTTTTGTTACATTTTTTTTTGGCTATGTAGTTCTAATCATTAGTTATAGGATCACTCTCCTGACACAGCATGATTTATAGTACTACTTTCTGATTGTCACAGTATTTGCTAGACTACAGGACTAGACTACTAACTGCACTGGATCCTGTTTATTTCTAAAATTCTGTAGCAAATAAGAAATAAGAAATCAGATTTCCCTGTAGTTACACACAAAGATTGATTTTTAAATTATGGCTGAATGTGTATTTAAAGGATGTTGCAAAGTAACAGTCACATTAGTTGTAAAATAGTTTTTCTTTAGAGGAAAAATCCCACATTTTGTAACTAGTAGAAATTGTTACATATCATGCATGTTCAGATCAAATTAATGTAAAAGTTAACAAGGCCCTTCCAACATTTAACATGTGATATGAATTGTTTCTCATACTGATATTGTAAGATACATTACTCTAACACTGAATATCCCAGCAATAAATGTTCTTATTCTTAAATGCTTAAGAACCGACTGCTTACTTGCATTTAATTTGTGACTTCTGGGGACTATTCCATAACTAGAAAACCATACTGAAATTCCCTCAACAGCAGGTAAAAACTTTTGTGTGAGCAAAAGATAATATTTCTTAAAATCCCATGTCTTTACTTTCTATTTTGTAATATCACAGGTTGTCTTGGTCACTTGTCAAAACATTTTATTTTATTATCTACTGCTCACATTTCTGAGTTTAAATTTCTGATCATTCCTATATTCACAGTAGATCTGTTTGGGGGTTTGTGTATTTTTTATAAAACACTATGTCTTATTCTTGAACTTTTGTTTAGTACTAGGAAAGCTGTGCATTCAGAACCTCTGCCTGGAAGTTTAATGATGCGGGAGGTTGAAAATAAGACCATGAGTAATTATAAGTAAGAGGACTTTTTGTTGACTGGGGGGAAAGTAAAGATGAAGGTACAAAACTCACAAGTTGAAGCCTGTCACTCGCTAGCTACAACCAGTATGGGTTAGTTATAAGCTTTATTGACAACTGGAGTAAGCAGGGGTGACACACTCTGAATCCTTAAATTAGTATAGACATGAGGGAGAGCAAGATCATGTGCTGTGTTTCTGTATAAAGAGTCCTTAAATGAAGAAATCTTGATGCTGGAGGGAAGTTCCTGGAAATAGAGAACTATGGGCACCCACAAACCTCGACAATGACACCCAAGACTCATAATTGTGAATGAGAGTTCAGCATGAAACTGGAAAATTTCGCCCAGATATTTCTGAGAAGTAGCAAAATACCTGAGGGGAAGAAAAACAGAGACTTAGGAAGCACCATGTTGGAGGCAGAATGTGTGAGATAATCAAGTAGTATAGCTGCTTGAGGCTTGATTAAATAAGAGCTAGTACCCAGAGTTGCTGTCGTCACATCTTGCATGTGATGAGTGGGCTGCACAGACCCAGCAAGCCTACTATCCAAGGACTTCCGAAAGTGGTTAGTAGTGTTTTACACAGGCAAATCTAAAATACTTATAATTAATACTTTGCTTTAGAGATTCACTGCTTCACTTTATTTTGTTTCTGAATGGCATTAGGCAGGAACTGAGAACTTTTATGGTACTTTTCTGAAATTCTCAGTAAGTGAAAAATTGCCAGAAACAGTGTTTCTATTATTTTCTAAGAAAATACCACAAACATGGCAAAGGCTTTTATTGATTGAAATGCAGACTACTGTGGTAGCCTTGCCTGTATCCTGCAATTTTCTATTAATGGCATTACTTTGAAATAAGATTTTGGGGGTGGGATGGCTTTGGTCATATAGAAATAAGTTAGACATGTTAAATTTTTTTTTTATTTTTATTTTTTCTTATTACTATATTTAAATAGCTTTGAATACAAAGAGAAATAGATTTTCAGTAAATTCATTCCCCAGGAAATAGGACAGCATAGAAGTTCACACAATGCACATTGAAAAAAACTAGAGAAATTTTTTTTTGCTAGTTTCTGGCAGAGACCATTCATCACATTTGTAGGAGTTTGCCTAGGAAATAAACTCAAAAGAGAAGCTTTCAAATGTGCCAGTAGTGCCAGCTGCCAGGATTTGAGGAAAAAGACTTGAGAAAAAAGACTTGAGAAGTTAATGAAAAACAGAATTACGTGTTCCATGGCTGGTTGATGTATTAAAGTCTAGGATTTAAATAGCTTTGTGAGTACCATAAAAAACTTAGTTTTTTATGGATATGAGTTTCATAATTAACTCTATTGTGGGTAATGAGATGTGAGACCTGGGTAAAGTTTGTCCATGTGTGAGGCATTAACAACTTCTGTCTTATACACTAATAATGGCTCTTTTCTACCCAACTAATTATTTTCATTAGGATTACAGGTTTTTAACATCCTTGAAGACATTACTTCCTGTCATTTATATTTGAATTGTAATTTTAAATGTTATTGTGGGTGCACAGACAGAAAGAGTGACATCACTGAATGTATAACTCTGATTTTCTTCAGAAAACAGGAAACAATCAGTAATCATGGGCGTTCTTCCTCAAATTCAAGTTCTACCTGTCACCAGGATAAAACTATTTGAAAATTAATAAAAAGAACAAAACCAAACACTAGAAAACACAACTTAAAACTGAAACAGGAGTGGCTGGTTGCTAAGGCTTTGATAAAATAAAGTCTTTTTTGAAAATGTGAATGTATACAGCTACAAGGGAAAGCGTGATCAGTTGTCAGGTTCTGACTAAGAGTACTGCTTAGACTGAACTTGCAACCATGTTTCTCTCAGCTAATTTCACACTGGAGACCCAGCTGAGCTGTGCAAATAAAAAATGATCACACTTCCCTGTTTCATAAACTTGGCACTGTCTTTCCTCTGAGCTCTTCCCAGCAGTACCTTCTGTGATGGTGGTTATTATTCCATGACTCCTTCATAATAGCTAATTTACAGAATCACAGAATATTTTAGATAGAGAAATTGTGCAATAGTTTTGGAAGATGATGAGATTCAGGCACTGACTATCTCAAGAGGTTTGCTCAGTCTCCTGCAATGGTCATGCACTCCAGTCCCATGACTTCCCATGACAGTTTTTCTAATAAGATTAAAATTTGTCCAGGAGCGCGGTATTTTTTCTGATGTTACCTATTCAATGATTGGTTTTAGAACATTGTGTCATCTATATGATAATTCCTTGAAAAACCCCCAGATTCTAACAGTTGTACCTTATTAGCCAACCATACTTGATCTTGAGATCTTAAAGCAATACAAAATAAACCTAAGCACTTGGCAACTCCAGTAGTATAGCATATTTAAAGAGGGAAACAGAGTTTTTGAAATCCATACTGGTATAATGGGAGTATACCCACTAACACTTCAGAGGATTGAACAACCACACAACATTCTGAAGACTCATTAGGAAAGATTCCCAGTTTTCATATGGAATGTATGGTCACTGGGCAGATGATCTTGAAAAATGCAGTTCAAAATTCGATCTATTGAAATTCCTCAGCACCGGAGTAGCCATAAACCTATTTGCTATTTAGCTATTTAACACAATTATTTACTGTTCAAGAGATATACTGTTACTATAGCAACTGCTACGTTTACAGTCCCTGAATAAATGGAAAGATTAATCTGTCCTGCCAGTAAAGCAAAAAAGCTTTTTAAAATGTAGTTTATCTATTACTTTTCTAATACAAATTAGTGGCACTCAACTTATGAACCATGATCTCGTTGAAGACTGCCAGCTTTCATCTCATAGGCAACTGTGACGCTCGGCTCATGGTTTGACTGCATGTTCAGTAGCTTCATCAACTGACAGTAATATACTCTTTTCCTTTTTTTTTTTTTTCCTCAGTTTAACCTATGATAAGATGACAGACTCAGCCACAAGAAATGAGAGGATCTTCAGCTGGCTTTTTTCATGGTTAAAATGATCAGGAATCTAGGGTGAAAGAAAGGTACCTTTCACATAAAATGTTAATTCAAGAGCAATGAAATAAAAATCTAGAGTAATATTGTTAAAAAAAAAAGACAACCCAAAACCAAAAGTATTACTAGTTTCCTTATGGAAAGAAATAAATCTGATAATTTTTAAAAGAAAGTTGTATAACTCTTCTTCACAGGCTTGTAAGATTTCTGCTTGAAGAGTCTGTGCAGAAATTTTGATATGAATTGGTCCTGCAGTTTAAATTAGACTATCACCTATTTCAGGACAGCTCCCCATGTCAATTCTGATTCCATGAAATGCAGTATTTCAAATTCAGACTTCTAAACCCAGGAAGTACTGAAATACAGAACACACACATGTAATCTTAACTCTGCCTTCATTTAGCATCAGTCCAATAAAGTCATAATGTCTGTATTTGCTCTTTCCTTGTCAGAACAAATAGGAACTGTTTACCCTTATATTACAAAGAATTAATTCACTCTCAGGGCCTTCCTGTAGTAATCAAAGAGTAGTTCCTCCTCTTTTTTTGTACTCTTTTATACAGGGCTAGTGTTAAAAGTTTACAGTTGCTGACATCATCCTCATCCTCAAATCTGGACAACTCTTTTTTTATTGCACTTGCAGTCATGTCAAGCAGACAAAAAGGAGCTCAGTTTGTCTCCCCTTTATTGTCTTCTCCCCACAGTCTCAAACACACCTCCTCTCATATTCTCCCCGTCATCATGTTACTTAATCACATGTGTCCTCCTGGGCAGCTTTTGCATGTGTAATTCATCCCCCTGCTCCTCCTCCCCCAGTCCTAAAATGCTATCTAAATTTTCTGGAGATTGGATTTCTTAAAAATAGAAATGAGACACCTTCCCTTCTCCTTCTCTAATGGGACAGATTTGAACTGCACATGTGCAGGTCTACTGAATCACATGATTTTGTATTGCTGCTGACAGTCAGCCTTGCACTTATATGGGCTGGGAGACAGCAACTTCACTTTCTGCTGTCTTTCACCTCACATAAGCATTGCTTGGCTAGACACCTTGGACACTCTGGCTGTATATATGAACACAGAGAACACTTTAATTCATTCACTCTGCAGATACCTCAGACCATTGTGAAAGGATAAATCTTGTGAATGACCAGTTTTGACACTAAGGAAGTTGTGGCTGTGTATAATGTGTAAAAAAACATTGATGCCAATCACAAATATGATTGAATTTTTTAGTTCAAATAGGTGCAAAAATGTTGATAAGACCGACCTATGGACCACACTTGGAAAGGTAGTAGAGTGAGATGATTTTATGCTGGGAAACTCTTCCCTGGATAACTTATATTTGAAACTATAACTGTAGCTTATACAATAAAGTCAAGGCAGTGAACTTAAGCTTTGGGACTTCAGAGCACATATAGAAATACTGACCTTTGAACAGCAGAGTTTTCAACATGAAATAGAAGAAAACTGGGGTTTCTCTGCAGTGTTTCTCTTATTTGCAATTTTCTTCATTCTCTTTGGAGAAAAAATTCTTCAGACCTTGTTCTAACAAAACTGCCAGTATTAATTATTAAGAGGAATTTTATTCAGTTAATAAGGACAGAGTTTTCACCCTTTGTTCTCAACAACTATTTATTTTCAGTCTGTGAAACTCTTCAGTTATACCTTCTTGTAGTTTTGGGTCACGTATACTTTGAATTTTCTCATGTCATTTATCTCTCAACCCTGGTTGTCACACAGAAAGTATAACTTCTGCATGTAGTTTTGTCTTCATCTCAGTTTCCTTTTTCTCAGTATTAACTCTCATTAGTCCCTAACTGTCAATTTTAGCTTCTATTATTACTTTGAGGAAAAACACCATAGTTATCTAGACCAATGAATATGTATCGAGTAGGTTAACATTTAGATTTAGTATCACAGATTTTAATATTAATAAAGGCCTTTTCAAGTCAAAAAGTTTAAATAACTTCTCAAATATCCTGATGTTATGTTTGAAATTTTCTTAGAAGATTCTGGAGAAAGGATTCAGTTTGGCTTAGGTTTTTCATCAGAGATATAGAATAAGGTTATCAGACTCAACATACCTCAACAGAAAAAAAAAAGATTAGTGATTTGTCAGCAATAGCATGAAGACAGCATTAAATAATAACTAGTGTACAGGAATGATTACTTTTTTATGTAGATCGAAATTTATTTTGGTGATTCAACTTATTAACAAGGAGATAAAGGTTCATCCTTGCACATTCAAGCTGATACCCTCCTCTTCTCCTGCCATCTTTTCAGAAAAGGCAAATGTGGTGGTTTTTTCAGAAAAGACAAATGTGGTGTTTTGGAGGTTGTTTTTGTAGTTTTGTCTTGCTTTCATGCAAAAATTTAGGTTGGATATTAGGAAGCACTTCCTCATGGAAAGGGTGATTGGACACTGCAATGGACTGCCCAAGGAGGTGGTGGAGTCGTCATCCCTAGAGGTGTTTAAGGGAAGATTGGATATGGCGCTTAGTGACATGGTCTAGTGATGTCATGGTGTTGGGTCATAGGCTGGACTTGATGATCTTGGAGGTCTATTCCAGCCTCTGAAATTCTGTGATTCTGTGATTCTCTGAAAACAGACTGGAGAAAGGGATGGTTTAGTTAAAAAGGCCTTTTTAATTTAGCATAAATGATTTCTTTAAAATAGAAGTTTGGTTTGCTAAAAATTTCTAATTCACCACTGGAGAGGTTCCCACAAACCATTCCCTGGGAGCAGTTTGGCAGTATGACTAATTCCTTACAGGTATTTACCATGAGGCAGACCCTTTATGGAAGATAAAAGTATAGACACAGGCTATCCTCTGACTTTTGGTCCAAGTGTCTGGGAATGCCATGCATCATTCTTTAATTTACTAACAGGGGTGTGAGCATATAGATTGGGTTCTGATGGTACTAAATATTATGTGATTCAAACTGTTCATTGCTGCCACAGGACCTGTTTAACTCCATCCTGGGCACCATGATAGGCTGCCCAAATACAGCTTTCAGAAAATGATGTCCTTCTTGATAATTTACCTTTCATACTGATTTGATAATAGAGTTATGCAGCACTGACTGTAACTTTGAGTAGGATTGTGAGGATGGCAGACCATGGAGCGAGTGGAAGTCCCTTTTCAGATGTACAAAATACGCCTGAGGAAACACTCTGAAAACAGGCGAGGTTGGGTGTTGTATAGTAAGTCTTTTATCTTTTTAATGTTTATAATTCTGTGAAAGTAGCATTCAAGGAAGTAGCTTTTATGAAAGACCTTCTCAGATACAGCAAATAATGATATTGATGAGAACAAATCAGTTTCATGGTGGAAGTGTTTAAAAATAAAAGTTCCTTTGAACTCAGTGAGAGCCAGATTTAATTAAATTTAAATTTAAGTGTATGGAATAGATATGTAAGAGTTAATCAGCTGGAATGGTAATAATATGGAATAGAGGCTCTTTCCCCAGAAAGAAACTACTAGAATGAAATCGTGTATCTTGATGTTTATTGTTCTTTGACAGAGACTTGCACATGTGTGTTTTGAAAGCTGAATTCTTCTCCAATTAAAGTAAATGTCAAGGTTTTGGACTTTTTCCTGTGTTTGAGATTGACCCTTATATATAAAAGTGAATTGTCTTCCCGCACTTTTGTGGAAGTGCCACTTGGCAACTCAGCAAGGTCATTTTTTGTTGTTTTACTGCAGCTGTTAATACATTGCAATGATGTGGAAGAAGGGACACGTTACACCTATATTCAAAAAGGGTAGAAAGGAGGACCCTGGGTACTACCAACCTGTCAGCCTCACCTCTGTGCCTGGGAAGATCATGGAGAA
>JAAGNO010025638.1:0-17854 GCA_033439905.1 Ceryle rudis | reverse complement strand
ATCCCTCCTTCCCTCCGCGCATCCCTGCATCCCTCCCTGCATCCATCCCTGCATCCCTGCATCCATCCCTGCATCCCTGCATCCATCCCTGCATCCATCCCCGCATCCCTCCATCCATCCCCGCATCCCTCCATCCCCACATCCCTTCATCCCTGCATCCCTCCATCCATCCCTCCATCCATCTCTGCATCCCTCCCTCTGTCCCTGCATCACTCCATCCCTCCCTCCGTCCCTCTATCCCTCCCTCCCTTCCTCTTTCTGTCCCTCTCTGCATCCCTCCCTCCGTCCCTCCCTCTGTCCCTTCATCCCTCCATCCCTCCCTCTGTCCCTCCATCCCTCCCTGCATTCCTTCATCCCTCCCTCCTTCCCTCCCTCCCAGCCATCCCCAAGGCTTTACCTGCTCCCGGGTTGCTCCTGGCACTGACCTGGGATGCAGTGTTGGAAGGAAAGGCTCCTACTTCCTTCTCCCCGCCGTCCGTCTGCTCTCACTCTGCCCGTGCCAGGGGCTGCTCCCAGGAGGCTCTCCCCACCCGGGGAGAGGGGTGTCCCAGGTCACGGTCCCTGCCGGGGTGGCCGGGCTGGGCAGGGGCGCGCTGCCATAACCCCCAGAGGCGTTTGGATCCCCCCGTCCAGGGGAACGTGGCAGGGCTGATACTCAACGCCAGGCTGCATCTGAATGACTTAGGAAACAGCTACCTGAGAATGTTTTACCACGTCAGGAAATAGCAACCTGAGAATGTTTTACCACGCCACCTCCCTAAGCTGCGAGTGAAGCAGAGCTGTGGGGCCCTGGCGATCCTTTCAGGACCGTGGCCCAGGAGCAGCAAGGTGGCACAACCCGCAGGCGCTGGCTTTCAGGCCTGTGCCAGACTCAAAGGCTGCTCTGATGTAGTTCAAAGGGAACCGGGAACATCGTCCCGTCCTCACGTCTCATCTGTTTATGCCAAACTGTCCCAAAGCAAACAAAACCCAGCAACTCCTGCTCCAGAGCTCAGTGCCTCCTGGCCCTTTGGAATTGTGTGTTCTTGAATGAAACCAGCTCTTCTGATTCATCTTCCCCTTTTTTTTCCTTTCTTTTTTTTTTTTTTTTTTAATTATTATTTTTTTTCCTCCTCTTTTTTTGCATGAGTGGAACTTTTGACCAGTTGTTTTTCCTTCCTGCTTTTCCTTTCCTCCCAGGAAACAGTCAACAGCAAGTTATTACCCAGGGCGATGACGTGATCCCCAGCTCCACGCCTTGGAGACAGATCTGGAGCCAATAACGGCCGCGGCGACGCAGGCACGCGTGTGAGGGAAGAGGGAGGGCAGCGCAGGAACCGCATCTCCCCCCTGCCCCAGACACTCTGAGTCAAGTGGGACTAGAGCTGGTGACCTCATCTCTCACCATCGGGGAGGGAAGGCAGTCGCGGTCAAAGGCAGCGCGAGAGCCATCGCCATCGAGACCCCTCTGGAGAGGCGGGCTGTGCTCCTTCGGCTCTCTCCGCTCCTACTGGAAGCTGAGCACGGGGAGCTTCCTTTCCTGAAACACTTGCTGCTTGGGCACACTCGAAGCAGAGCAGGATATAGAATTATATAAAGCAGCATGGAGATAGCTCAGGCAAACCCGTTTAATCCTTCCAATTTTCTCAGGCCCCAAAACCTCTGCAGATATTTCTGTTCTAAGCAAGCTGAATTTCCAGAGCAGGAGAGCAGAGTGCTGCTTTCACTGTGATAAAGTGACTGGCAAAGCACGCTGGGGTTCGTACCCAACTGGTGCTACGCAGTCTGCTCAAACCCGGTGTTTCAGGGGGTGATGAGCATCCGCAGTGCCCTCGCTACATCTCAGGACTCCCCCCATGGCACCGGCGAAGAGACATCAAGGAAAACCCGACACGCACGCAGACTGCGTTTAACTAAAGCTGTAGCACTAAAAGCTCGAGCTGGGAGTGGAGTTCCAAATCCTGCCTCCAACCTCAGCCACCCTTCTCCTTTGTCCAAATAAACCTGGTCTCTAAGGCTCTCGGTCTGCCTTCATCTTTCCTTCCTGGCTTGGAAAAATCCCCGTCTCCCCCAGAGCAACCATTCTTCCACCACCCGCCTAAAAACAACAGGCACCAAAAGGTGACCTTGCTGATGAAGAGCCCGGCCAGCTGCACGCTCGGGAAGTGGAAGTGTGGAGACAAAAGCCCCCCGAGACAAGAAAACAGAAATAGATAAAATCCCCACCAGCGACGCTGACGCGCGGAGGTCGGAAAGGCAGAGGATGAAAGGGCAGGAAATGGGTTTCCAATTGCAGGGCAGCAGGTACCAAAGGCAACAAAACGCTTGGAAAGGAAAGAGTCGACCACGGAGCTCAACGAGATCATGGGACGTCGTGCCTGCGTGGTTTACAGCAGCCACGTGACTTCAGCTCTGCCAAGCTGTCCAGCACTCAGCAACAGCCTAGGAAGCCACAGAGCGTATAGGATGATTTTGCCCTTTTCACAGAAGAATCCAGCAAAATAAAGTGGTTTGGCCAAAGTCACTCAAGAAAACCTCAGCTAATACAGAATCAGCAAGTGTCCTGCGGGCTCCCTGCGCTCTGTTCTAGCTCCACCGCTGTCTGTTGCACCTAAAACCTGATCCAAAGGGAGGCCCAGATGCCTTTGACCAAGGATTCTGCAGGAGCCTAGTTCTTAATTTCTTGTGACCAAGAATTTCAACGAGCAAACTCGCAGACCGACTAGTGACAGATAATGACTTACGCCCACAGACATCGGTCCAGAGCAGAAGCAATTCAAGAGGGCACACAAGTCTGTCAGCAGCTGACCCCAATCTGGTCCCAGTCTGGGGCAAGAAATGCAGGTCACTGACATTGTGCTTTACCAGCCTGGAAGCAAACAAAACCATCACCCTCCTTTTCCCAAGGTCCAAACTGTGTCCACGTGTCACCCCCGTGCTGTGGCTGCTGCGACAAACAGAGGTCAGCCTCAGTCAGGTACATCCCCGGGGCTTTTTGCCACGTGAGAGCATCTGGCAGAGAGGAGCTGAGAGGTCCTCGCCTCCCGCGTTCCGCGAGGCCAGCGGCGGTTCCTGTGTCAGCAGCTGCTGCCCCAGCGATAGCAGGACCCCTGATGGAGGCACTGAGGACATGCCCCGCGTTTCTGCCTTGATCCGGACATAAGCCTTTCTACTTCCTATTCTTAATTCATTTATATTCAGAAATGAGGCTGAAGAAAGCTCTAGCTTTTCTAGAGCCCCAGCACTGCCACACAGTCAGCACCGTCCTGCCCTGAACTGGAAGGAGCTGCTTTGGTTCCTCGGTTGAACCGCTGAACTGCAGCCAGACTCCTCCTTGCGGTTCCCTTGCTGGTGCAGGATCAGGCACAGTGTGCAAGGGATCCAGGTATTTACAGGGCTGCAATAAACCCCACAGTTGGGTTGGACTGAAAATATTAATGTAAAGATGAGTGAAAAGCTCTCCTGGGATAGATTTGTGTATTGCTTCTCCAACCCCACCGCCCAGGCCGTGACCAGCTCGTAGGTAAATCCATCAGTGCCAAAGAGCACTGACCCTTTGTCCCCTACCCCCTGCATTAACCACCCTTCCATGTGGTCATTTTCCTTCCTGCTGAGAACTGAGTGCAGCTTCCTCTGGGGCCCACCATTGCAGCTCTTAAATCAGAGCGATCTCCACTGAGTGAGGCAGGTCCCTCCCTTCCCCGCCACACTGAGCTCTTTATCTCTGCGCCCCGGCTGCCCTGGGAACCCGTGGAACAGGAAAGCGGAGCCAAGCCCCCTGCACGGCAACTGGGATCACACACAACTGGGATCACACACACACACAACTGGGATCACACACACAGAGCCTTCTGTGCTGTTCAGTTAAGGAAAGTAATTCCCTGGGCAGCACTTCTAGGTCTTGCCACAGGCAGTTGGAGACCTTGGTATGGAATGACCAATGCTGTACCAGAGACCTCAGAGGTCACAGCAGCGCAGTTTCTTTCAAGGGTTATTGAGAGAGCCTGAATTTGGGGACTAAAATGAGAACGATGTCCGTAAAAGTCTCAGGGTGCTGGCAAGCTGTGGCTGAGGGCTGAATGCACCGGCAAGAATCTGTGCAGGGTTCAGCCTGTCAGCAGCAGGCAGTGCTGAAGCCCACTCGGGGTCAGGATTAAGGGTGATGGGCTGAGCTGCTGCTTCTCTGGAAGGGCAGAGGATAGCTCTGAGCAGCCTCCAGCTCCCCAGTGGATGCCTTGCTCCACAGCCCTGGTAAGACTGAGCTGAGCGAGGAAGCTTTCACAGCACCTGCTTCAGAAAATGGGTTTCACCAGCTCCATGAAATACCAAACAACCTGGCAAAAGAGGAGCCAAGGATGCAAGTGTCAAACGCAAAGCTGGAGGAAGCAACTTTGTAAACAC
The DNA here is from genome assembly GCA_033439905.1 of Ceryle rudis. Lineage (NCBI taxonomy): Eukaryota > Metazoa > Chordata > Aves > Coraciiformes > Cerylidae > Ceryle > Ceryle rudis. Next base: position 13,474 of record JAAGNO010025638.1, on the reverse strand, counting down.
CTTGTTCCTGCATTCTCCTCCAGCTCTGTGCTCTCCATGCTCACTCGGGGCTGAAAATAAACCAAGTTCTTTTAAAAGAGGCCAGCAACAGAGCTTTCTTTAGAAATTGCAGGTGTGGAATGTGACCTCTTCTCCATCTAGCAGGCCCACATGACCCTCCATCAGCAGGTCTGCTGCTAGCAGGCTGGACAACCACAGACCCGTTACCTTGAGTAACTGTTCTCAGAAGAATGGCAGCTTTGGCCACAAAGCCGGGGGAAAAAGGAAGTTGCTATGGATAGAACACAGGAAGACCGTAACACACTGGAATCGGAGCGATACAAAGTGTTCAGAAACCTCTTTAGGTATCACACCAAGTTATGTGTCTTCAAAGCAGAAAATCCGGCTCTTCCTCCTCTGATGAATCAGAGGTAATTGCTCTACGTGCTCAGAGTGACTCATTATAAAAAAGAAAGAAGAAAAAAAAATAGCTCGCAGAGCTGTCAGTCTGTGTTTTCACAAGGTACTTGCCATTTTCTCCTCACTACTCCTGCAGTGCAAAGCTGCACACGACCTCAGCAGAAAAGCCAGCGCGTCATCCTTACGCTACTGTTTACATGATGACACCAAGGTTGCAAATACCACCCTGCAAGAGAGACGCTCTGAAAACATCTCATGGGAGCACTGACATGAGGTGGAAAGAAAACTGCTGTCAGGAGAGGTGTGCAGATACCACACCACCGAGTGACCCTTCAGCACTGTCCCAGGTAAGCACAACACAGCAGCTAAGATGATAAAATAAGGAGACAAAGGGCAAAGCTGCTGCATGGCAAAAAGCACAGACGACTATCAGAAGTGACTGGAAGAAATGGGCAGAGAATGGCGATGTGCTTTTTCACCACGGGATCCTGCAAGGTACAGCCTGTTTAAAGCACTTCAGGGGCTTCGGGCTGCGGCAAAGCTGCGTTGGATGCTCCCTCCAGGCAGAGGCACTGCGTGATTTCAGCACTGGCTGAGGAGCAGCACTTAAGGAGGCTCTGCAAGGAGCTGCATTAGCGAAACCTCGTGGCACACATTGACACGGTACCTGCCAGGAACAACCCGGCCCTCCCAGCGCTGTTTGCCCTTCGCTTTTCCTTCAGCAACAAAATGAATCTTCAGGCAGATGTCCTTTAAAGAAACAACGCTCACCAAAACACAGGGATGAGGGAGTTTCAGTCGAGGACGGGAGATTGTAAAATATGAAGGATTTTTTGTCTTCAGGACACTTTTGCCGTTACAGCAGGCGACAGATCTCTCCCCCCACAGCACCACACCGTCTTCACCACACGACAGCATGACCCCAGTCAGGATTTTCACACCCCGTGCCCTACAACAGAATCACAGAAGGGTTGAGATTGAAGGGACCTCGGGACACCATTTAACCTTTACTCCCAGGACACTGTTGGCTGCCTTTGCCCCCAGGGCAGGTTACTGGCTCAGGTTCAGTGTCTACCAGAACCCCGTGTCCTCTGAAAAGCTGCTTTCCAGGCAGCCAGTCCCCAGCACAGAGTTGTCCCTCCCCAGGTGCAGGACTGCGTGTTTCCCTTTGCTGAACTTCCCAAGAGTCCCGTTTTCCCATTTCTCCAGCCTGCTGAGGTCCCTCTGAATGGCAGCACAACCACTCCTTCCAGTTTTGCATCGTCTGCAGACCTGCCGAGGATGCAGCGTCCTCTCACCCAGGCCATCAACAAAGATATTAAACAATACCGACCCCCTACTGCCCTACTCAAAGGGAGGGCTTCACACTTGTCTGTATAGCTACCCACCAGAGAAACAAAACCCCAAACTTATCTCCTCCTCCCCATCCCTGGGATGTATTTTACTCTGCGCTGTACCCTGACACATCACTTCTGCTGCGTCCGCAACAGGAGGTTGCAAGAGGAATGACACCTTCACAAAAGAGCCATAGACACGGGGCTAAACAAATGAATGATGTCAGGGCACACAGACAAAGCGCGTTAAACCGTAAAAGATGCAAGCTATTTACTGCCCACTAATGCACAAACAGAGTTAGCTAATTCTGTATAGAAAGGGGAGCACCAGGGAGGGTGCAAAGATGAAAGCAGGCTGGAAAATATGTGGGTTTGTTTTGATGGAAACTTTATGACTTGCTCTGGTGTAGAATCAGGTGTGGAAATGACTTCACTGCAATTATACAGTTACATAAAAAGACTAAATAATGATAATCAGAAAAGAATCTGCATTCCCTGTTTTATTCGATGAAAATGCTGATCTGGTTTCAATTCTTTAGTAGATTGATACAGTTTTAGCCCAGTGGCCGTTCTGATAAAATCAGACTGCAAATAAATAAAAGAAGGGCGAAGGGAAAGAACAGGAATCACAGTTCCACTGCTGTTTTTCAGGGTATTTCCTGTACATTCCAGTACATTTTACAACATCAATTTAGAGCAGAACAACCACCCATTCCAGTGTGCAATTCAAAGCCTGACGAGAGACACCCATCCCTGCGACAGCAGCCGCACTAGTGCCTGCAGCACAGAGCGTGCAGGTCAGCAGCCTTCTCCCAGCCTCTCCTTTGGCCACGGGCTGGTTCTTCACTCTTCCCTCGTTTAATCCATAACGGTAACCCCAACTAAGGAGATTATCAAGGCCAAAGCGAGAAGTGCAAGATGAAATGGAGTCAACATCAGTGGCCTGTCTACGCAAGGATTCCCGAAGAGCTGAGTCAACGGAAGCGCGGCAGTAAAGCGAAAATGGCTTGTGCAGGCAGCGAAGGAACAAAGACTCTGCTCCCACTGACAAGGGGCTTCACCACCATTCGCAATGAAGTTCTCAGAGGAGCAAGAGACGAACGTACAGTAGAGAAACCAATTCGCTGAGAAGAGAATGTAAACGAGCAGATAACGGTGATTTAGTTTCCTATTTGAAGCCACAATTCCTTACCCTGACCCCCAGCTGCACAACATACCCTGAGCCATGCCAAAGAGTGAGACAGGGTGAAAAAAGTCACTGAAGAGACAGGAAGAGAAGTTTTCAGCACCTCTGAGATCAGGGCAACACCAGTTAGAGTTACATAACTAGAACTTCTGGAGCTCAGTATTTTAAAAAGAGAGTCAGCAATCAGTGCATGCGACGGGAGAACGTAGCAGTGGGCAGTTAACACTGACACTGGCTGCGAGCACCGTTGGTACTGCTTGAGGGCATCACCCGGGGAAGGGGCCCGTACCAAGAAGCAGCACAACAAACACTTTGTGCAACTCCACCAATAACCTGGAACCTACAGCGGGTCACAAACCTTCTGCAGGAGCTTCTGACAGACACATCATTTGTGGAAAATCAGTGAACCGCAGAAAACGAGTTTGTCAAAAGCACGTGCAGGAAGATTTCCACTTTTCCTGATTGGTGAGTGACTGCTGATTAGAGCTTAGATTTTTAAGTGACTACCGATTTGAGAGGCTTAAAGAATGTGCACAAAATTAATACCATGAGATTAATGGCTGCATGCCAGACCAGGGAGGAATAGAAATCAGGGCTGCTTGTTGTGTTTTGTCCAGGTTCTTGTCACTTCCCAGCAAGCCACACATTTCCCTACAGCACCAAGCAGCACTTTTTCCATCTGTGTGTAAACCCCAACGTGCAAACCCCCCGACTGCAGACGTGGCTCAATACTCAGCAAACGAGTGCTCTTATGGCCCAGACCCCTGCCAGCCCAGAGGCCACCTCAGCAGCCTCAGGGGTGTCTCTCACAGCTCGTGGGTCTTCGTGTGAGGCTCCGGGAGCTCATCAGTGTCGCAGTTCTTAATTAGCTGGAAGAGGAACTCGACCTGCTTCTCGTAATTCTCGACTGAGATTCTTTCATTCAACCCATGGATCCTGGAAGAAAAAAGAAGAATGTTTTTCATTCCACTGTGCATTTGTGACCCACCTGCCTCCACCCAGCGTCGCACTCGCCTGTTCGCTTCCTGAAGCGATGGCTCAGCGTGAAACTGCAGCAATACACAGCAAACACCGCGCTGGAGCTGCAGCCTGTGTTCCCGAGACAACCAAAATCACCGATTCTAAGGCTCAGAGCACAGCAACTAAGTCTGTGGTGTACGTGGAAAATTAAAAATGGTATTTCAGCTCTCTGCCCATTTATTTCTTGGCCGTTTACGTCACTGTGCTGTACAGCTCCTGTATCATCTGCACCTCAGTAAAACAACGAATCTAGTGCGCTCTGAATAAACAAACAACCCTTTCCGTGGTCATTTTCTTTGTTACCACTTTACCCCAGGAAGCCCAACTTCCAGCTTTAAGGAACAAATAAATTCTGAGCAGCATGTGTCCAAACAGACGGGTACATCTCTCGAACAAGGCCAACAACCAGAACAGCACCGTTCCCACTGCGCCACTATATAAAGGGCCCAGTCAGCTCCGCAGCATTGCCGGACCACGGAATGGGACACCTACATGAGGTCCTGTCTGCGTGTGAAGTAAAGAAAAGAAAAAGCTAACGCTCTCCCGGTGTAATTATCACCTTGTCTTGGTGCAGCACCCAATTCTGCAGGAAATGGGTGGCCCAGCAGCGTGAGGCAACACCACCACCACGCCAAGGTATACAAGGTTGGGTTTCCTTCTGCCTAACATGTATTGATCTTCTGTCTCGCCAGTCCCCCCCCCAAACAGCTGCCCACATGCAGACAGAATCCAGTACCTGGGAAGATCATCCGATTTCAAGAGCAGTGGGTTAAATCGATAAATGGCGTTTGTGACGTTAGTGAAGTGCCTGCTGTCTGTGTTTCCAATGCACGTGCCTGGAAAACAAACCTCACGTTTATTTTGCACGAGAGCAGCAACTGAACAACCCCCACTTTGCCCAGGAGGAAAGGAAAAGCATCTGATAACAGTTCTATGCAACTTCTAGCCACACCAAAAGCAAAAATCACTGGAAAGGTTTTATTGGTACATCCCGGAAGAGCATTCCTTCACAAACAGGAGCGGGACATATAATTCAACCATTCTAAGAGCAGCCATGGTACTCAGTCCTCACAAAGATTTAAGCTTCAAACTACAGTCCAGCTAACAGTACAGAAGGAGGAAGGCACTGCAAGAAAGGGAAGGGGCTGGGACCACAAGGAACAATACAGAAAAGCAGGAATGGCTTTGCCAGCAATGCACACAATAAAAGAAGAGCTAAAGCAAGAAGACCTCCTACTCTCCCTCCTAATTTCTTTCTTCCCTGAAGAGACTCCTTTGTATGTACAAAGAGTCAAATTCAAGGCTCATTGTTTCTGTCAGTTTCCTGTTTGCTTTTTTTTACTTCCACTACTAAAAACCAACATAAAAACCTTGTAAAACATAAAGAGGGAAAAGAATAAAAAGAGGAAAAACCAGCTGTTTCCAGCAGTTAACAGCTGGGGTGGAGAAATACACAGCAAATGGAAATAAGTCAATATTGGGAAGGGGGGAGAGAAAAGCAGGACGGAAGCTGGAGAGGAAACGATAATCATCACGTGCTTGCTGCTACCTGGGACTACACTGTCAACATCTGGGAAGGTATCCAGGATGGTTCTTTGAAAAATATGGACTCCAAATGTCTGGTCATCCCACGGGCTGATGGGAAGCGGGTCAAAGGCCTCTACTACATCAATCTTCACTCTGTCATCAGCAACAGTGTTTCGAACCACCTCTAGCACCTGCAGGTAAGACATGGAGATCAAACAGTGCACAGGTAAACTGTGCTACTGACAGGCTCCACGAGGTCTCCCCCTTCCACTGTGTGCATGAATACAGGGAGAGAAGAAAAGAGTGTTCTTACAGAACGGCCAAGTGCCCTCTGCTCAGAATGGGGAGGAGAACAGCCTGCGGGTGCAGCACGAACCTCAGCGGCCGTCTCTGCAGAGTGGATCCGGAAGTTCACAGTTGCTTTTGCAGAAGATGGGACGACATTTATCTAGGAAAGCAAAAGACAAACCTTAGGAGTAAGTTAAAAACAGATTAAAATGCCAACTTCAAACTCAGAAAGTGCTCAAACAACTCGGACTAACGCTTCACTGTTTCCACTACGTGTGCCATCTCTTTCTGTACTGCGTAACGCCCCAAGTCTCCTCTACAAGGCAGATCACTACACAGAGCAATGTTCATTAACTCCACAACAATGAAGTCAGCTGTCACATAGAAATTTCCCTCTTGAGATAAACCCTCTCACTTCAGAAACTTTACGCTGAAAAATTCTAAAAGTTGATGTGTTTTTTAAGCCATATTTATACCTCGTTGTTGTATTACTCTTCCCCAAGCAGGAGACATTTAAGTCGCTTAAGAAATGCTGTTCCTGAAGACACACAACTCAATGAATACAGAACAAATATTTATATTTGCCACAGAATGAATATTTATAATTTTGTGGAACAAAAAAGGTATAATCTTTAGGGGAAAAAAAAAAAAAAGCCAAGAAAACAGGGTGTCACTTCTCTCCTGACCACTCAGTGTCACTGTTCAGCCACCATATCTTGTTTTCTCATCCAGTGCTGCTTTCCAGCAACAGATTTTTTTCAGGGACACCAAACAGCCTGTTTATTTTCCAGAGCTACAGTATTTTTGGACAGCTACATCCCCTTATCAGGGCAAGATCTGTCTGTATCAGCCAGAGCCCGTTATCTCTCCATCCAAGGTGCACACAAACCCTACTGGAAGGAAGATAAATTCCAGACTCGTGCTCACAAACACACGGTTAGGAAAGTGTTTCCAGCTGTCACAGTTTCAAACGCTGTCACTGCCGCTTTGGAGGGTTACTCAGAAAACACTCGTTCTTGTCCACCCTAAAACACAAACAATCTTAACACCTGTTTACAGAGATCTTTTTGTGACAGAGAAGCCCAGGTAACGGGCTTAAGCTGCACTGGGGGAGGTTTTAGATTAGACCTTAGGGAAAATGTCTACACTGAAAGAGTCCTTAGGCACTGGAACAGGCTGCCCAGGGAGGTGGTGGAGTCACCATCCCTGGAAGTGTTCAAAAAACGTGTGGACGTGGCACTTCAGGACACGGTTTAGTGGTTACAATAATGTTGGGTAGATGGTTGGACTTGATGATCTTAGAGGTCTTTTCCAACCTTAATGATTTTGTGATTCTGTAATTCTGAAAGCACCTCCTTTCATCTGTAGCTAAATCCAAGTCACATCTGAAGCACAAATGAGACTGGTGCTGACACCACAAAGAGTCCAAGACCTGTGGGCCCATACTGGGGCCAGTACTGATCTTAAGTGGATATAAATAGGTGGAAACCAAATGTCCTAATGGTCTCATGGTACTAAGCAGAGAAAAAACCAAAATGAAACTACCTTGATTCCTGCATTGAACATCGTGACTGCTGTAGTCGTTCGGATCAAGGCGTTGGTGGAAGGTTTCCAGGAAAGAACTCTAAGGGGGAAAAAAAGAAAAACAAGTATTTCAAAGGAGTTTAATATTGCTAAAACATAAGCACCACAATTAGCTAGGCAATAAGCTGAATAATGGCCTATTCAGCTAACAAAGTGGTTGCTGGCAGTAAAGGGCTGACACTGAACTGTCAAGTGGTCTGACCAGTTTCCCGGGAAGACTAGAAATGGACAGTGGTCTTCATCTTTCAAGGGTGAGAGGTGGGGAATGGTCATCAAGGAGGTCTTGTCTTACCTGCTGACAATAGGTGAAAACAGCCATAGATTACTCATGATGAGATTGAGAGGAAACCTGAACTGAGTGGAAGAAAGAAAACCACGAATCAGAAAGTTTCTAGTTCTCAGGAAGACGGTGGCTGTGGCTGGAATAGTTCCAGCAGAAACAATTATCTGGGAGAAAGGCCAGCTTAAGTCTTCTCCTTCCTAGGAACTACGTAACCATACACTGAATTCTTATGCTGTGTTACTCTTCCCTTAGTAATATGAAAATCTGAGATGAAATCATAATTCTCTCCTCACCTCCGATGCAAGGTGCTCCATAGTCATGAGTTCCGGCCCGTGGCCAAACAGATTGCGCAAGGGATTCTGCTCCAGCCTACGATAAAGCAAATCAACATTTAAAACGTAGGAAATCTCTGACTCCAGAGGGCTGATAGGACCCTGAAATGTATCCATGCATTGGAGATGCAATCACACTTTCCTCTGCTGGTCACTAAATCTGCAAGAAGAGCTCCATGACAGATTTCTGAGCATTCCAGTCACGTGTAAAGACTCTTTCAAGAACAGCAGAAAAAAAATTCCCAAAGCCTAACTCCTGTGATAGAAGAACACATGGAAAGTGAGCTACAAACTTCAGTTTCAAATATATAAAGGGAATGTGCAAAATGCTCTAAATACAACTATTAAAAACGAAAGTCACGCATCAGTGACTTGGGAGTCTGCTTGAGTGTTAGACAAGAGGGAAGCTCTCACCTGGACATCGCTGCTGCAAGAATGCCAATACTCGTCTCCTTAGGAGGAAAGGATGAATGTCCTGGCTCTTTTTCCACAGTGAAGTTCAGTGTTATTGAGCCCTTTTCTGTGATAGCAATTCTGGATAACGATACACAGAAGTAATAACAGAATAAATAGCTATAAGTGATACACATAATAAACACGTAAGCGACTAACTCAACTCCAAACACGCAGCCACTCAGGGAAAAAGAACTATTCTGTACGTTTTGAGTAATACAAAAGACACCAAAGCAGCGGCCACAACAAATCCTTAAGACAACCTTCAGATGTTCAGCTGCCTCTCCAGTGAGCGGAGTCTACAGCGCACAATTAAGATGCTCGCACAGGTCCCACGGAACATTCTGCTTTGCTCAGCACAGCCCTGACGGACCCCAAGCAAACGCTGGAGGTCATCTGCTTACACTTTGTGCCACTGTTACAGTTTTAGCAATGCCGGCACTGCCACGTGCCTTGAAAATGTATTTTATTAACATTAACGCGGTCATTTCTCACTAATTAATTACTGAAAATGGATTGCTTTCATCACGGTCAATTGTGTTCTCTCTCACTTACACAGCCACTGGCTTCTCCACTCCTGCAATGATGCCATCCAGGATTGCGCTGCCCTCATCGAGCAAGAAGGAGAGTTTCACTCCTCTGGCTTCCAACAGAGCTGCCATCTTCACTGCTCCCTTCTGACCCAGCACCTGCGGGAAGCCGGTCAGAGGAACTGAGCAGGTTAAGTTCCCCACATCGTGGGAAAGAAATCTGGAAAAGATCTTGCTGCTGGCAGTGACCAGAGCTACAAAGCTGAGGATGCAGGAAATCCCCTAGCGAACGGCTCTGGAGCAACCTGCCAATAAAAGACTCTTCCCACCAAAATCCATTGGTGATCACTAATGGCCCAGCAGCAGACGAATTTATATCCACACAGAGGAACGCTCTCGGTCACCGGTCACTGAACTCTGCTTTGAGTCCTGCCAGTGCTTGGAGACACAGTGATGCCTCAGAGCTATAAGCTCCACAGATGAGTCACTTTACAGAGGGCTCCATCTGAACTATTAACAACTCTTTGCCTTTATATTTTGAAAATGAATAACCAAACCCACCTCACCTGTCTCCTTGCACCACCTCCCGGGGGTGCACCCACAAGCGGAACGTTTTTGTCAGCTCTTCCTGACCATCGGGAGCAACCATGTAAATCCTAAGCCAGCTTTTCACACGCCATATGTACTCCAACGTGTGTCTCCCGCTGCACCTTCCCTACAGAAAAAAATCTGAACTAACGCTCGGTGTTCTCTCTCTGCTCATCACACCAAACCCTTTGCCACTTAAAGCAAATCAACAGGTAACCGTGACCACGTGCCTGACACAGTATCTACCCACACAGCCACGAAAAACAGGAAAAGACTTTCTAACTAAGCAACGTGTACAGAAATTGAGCCTCATTACATCCACCAGCAACTCAAACAACTCGTTATTTTGAAGAAATGAAAGAAAATACCTCTTCATCATGACCAATACCAACATAGAAAGATCTGCGGGGTCTGTAATTTCTTCTCAGCAAAAATTCTAGAGCTTGCAGAATACCCTGCAGGAAAAAGAAAAAAAAAAAAGGCAAAATGTACTGTTGCTGCTCATTACCAAGGAGAATAAATGTAAAAGAAAGCAAAGAAATACGATGCATTCACAGCCCTGAAGGAGATTTTGTCCTGTTCACAGCTGAGCTTTTATTTCTACAACTCCTACTGATGATTTTCAGATCCGCTAGAAAAACCACTGCAATATTTTTGATCAACACTGCTTAAGACTTAGTGTGGTACAGAGTCAGCGTACAGGCACGAAATACAGTGTAGGTTTGCTCTTGCTGCTGCTGAAGTCGGTGACAAACCGCACAGGGAGCGCAACAGAGTTAAAATTATCCAAGGGATTCACTGTTCCTTTGAACTGCACAGCTTGGCTGCGAGGAGCTCCCAAATGCAGGTGACTTAAGGAGCGGTACGTTCTGTACGGGAAGTGCTAAGGTGACAGGAACAGAAGAATGACAAACTTCATCTGGAGAACAGGCAACAAAATCTACCATTTGCTGTATGATTCCCCCTCAGCTGATTTTTCAGTTTAAGCTGGTTAATCCCTTACATCAGAAGAAATTCTATCACCTCCACCTTGTCAGGACCATTTTGTCACCTTCACTGAACTTGCTGATTTTTACTGTCCATTTATGAAGCTCACAGTAGAAGGAAGCACCAAAACAAAGTTTTAAGTCGCAAGGCTTTGAAATTGGTGATTAAACAGCCCGAAGAAACTTTCTAGGAGCAAGGCCTAGGGTGCAATAAGCAGCCACAGCGTCTGTGACACTGCTTTGCTAAACGTTTAAATACAGGGCTGCCACAAAAGGAAACTTTGCAAGGCAAAGAAGGATTATTTTCAGTATTCATTTTTCCATCAACCTATTCCCAGACGAGAAATCCTTCCCAGATCAATCTTTGGTGTACTTTATTCCTCCCAAATATAACGACAGCCCTCTGTTCTGCCACAGGCTGTATAAAAGATACAGGGTTATTTGACTGTAAAATTAAATAAGCATTGTTTATTTTTAAACTCAGGCCTTTTTCAAGGGCTAAATTTGGCTTTGAATGCCCATGTGGGAAAGGGCAAAGGTCTATTCCTGATTTCAAACACAGCATTTGACATAAATTTTAAGGATGGCTTTTAACGAAACACATCTGCAACTGTGAATATGTTTTGCTGCATCTTGCAGCAGACTTAACTCTGCTTTCTCCAGCAATAAAAGGCTACTCCACCTCTAGGAAAAGCTGGGAGAAAACCACACCGTTGGGGAATTTATCACTAACATCCCGCATTTAAAGAGGGGCAAGTGAGACAATACAGAGAATTTCAAGAGACTAGATTCCTCCAGTTTGCCTCTTTCAGGGCCTGCATCTCCAAAAGGACGTTACCAAGAGGACGTACTATGGCAGAGTTTTTGTTATCCAGCGTTCCTCGTCCATAGATGAAACCTCCGTGCTCTGCGGCTGAGAAAGGAGGGAAATCCCAGCCCTCCGGGGGAGCGGGCACAACATCCATGTGTGCAAGCAGCATATAGGGCATCATTTCAGGGTTAGAGCCCTGAACAGTAAAGAGATGGCTGTATTTCCCAACAATTTCATGTTGAATGAACTTTGAAGAAAATACAGCCGGGAAGACTGTTAAGAAAAAAAAATTAAGAACACATGAAAAAGAAAAATCAACAATAACGTCCAAGTCTGTCATTTTACACTCCAGAGAGCAGCCATCCCTTAAGGGAAGCACCACAAATAAGACCGACCACATCAGACTTGCTCCAGGAAGCAGATGTGCAGCTTCCTTCCCACACTCCTACCAATCTCCCTCGCTTTGTACGTCTGACTTTCCCAAGTAAATCCAGGAACTGCTGCCCACCAGGGCTGCAGCTGGTTTGCAGGTACCGCTGATGGGACTGCCGACAAAAACAAGTAGGCTGAAGCAGGGGTAAGCTTTCTCTTTTTTTTTCTTTTTTTTAATGGTAAGGTCATTTAACCATCTCACGGACCAAAAACCACCAGTGTAAAAAGACATTTGAACCTTCTGTGGTCTAGCTTTGGCCATTGCCACACCTGAGGACGCTGCTGCAGCGGAGACTCGCGTACACCGGTTCTCCAGTCCTTTCTTGAGGAAACACAACCTAAAACCTGCTCCATTATACTCAATAACCATACATACTCGCTTCAGTTTGCTTATGAAAATAAAACCCAGCAGCAGAGATTGCCAAGAAAGAAAGTTTAGTACCTTTCTGAATGTAATTCCCAAATTCTGCCATGGCAGTTGTATTCAAATCCTCTGGAGATACGGAAACGGTTGGGATTTTAACAGCACCTTCAGTGAAATAGAAAAGGGAAATCATTTGACGCTGAAATCAAACAACACTTGAATTGCAATTCAAAAAGGAAAGTAATATTTATGTTTCTGGGTAATTTCCAGGCTTTCAGGATGATTTCGGAGAATGGCAAAAGCTGCCACCATCAAAAAAGCCCGACGGGCATCAGCCAAGCGGTGCACACGGCACACCGGAATTTCCTTCCGGAGTCAGCTGAGGTGTTCCTCTGGTTCGACTCCGTTCCAAGTGTTGAGTGATATTGTTAGAAATGCTGCTGTCCAGAAGCAGCTGCCTTCTGCCAGGGTGAGCCCATTGCTCGCAGCCCTAAACTCTTCTGGCAGCTCAGCTGGCAGTTCAAGGCTCTTTTTCAGAAGCCAACTTGTGATGGCAAGATTGTTATGACACCTTCTTTCACACTGCCCCAACTACAACGTATAAACAGACTGGTCTTTTGTTTGTCCTTCTGGCCTGCTCTGTCTTTTACACAGGGTCAGACAAAGCTCCTCTCTGGCATCGAGTCACCCTTGGGCAAAACACGGCTGTGATTTAGGAAAGGCAACTGTGATTAGGACTAAGAGCACCCATCAAGTGAGCTTACAGACTCTTTTATTCAAAGAGAAACACAAAAATACATCTCTCTTTTGCGTCTCTGCATTTTCCCCATTGAAAACATAGGTAAACTGAACTTGCTAGGCAATAAATCTTACAAACCAACAACGCCAGAGATTTATGGACCCCAAGCCCTGGTGGAACAGCCCGGGGTTATCGCTTCGTGCCAGGCGGTAGATTCCTGCAAACTGCCAACCCCCACGAGATCTAAATATTCTCAAAGTCTTCTGCAGAAGACTGGGTCAGAGAGCACACAAACACCACCGCTTGTTACGGACGGGCAGGGAAGTGGTGTGCAAGGTCTCAGCCAGCCAGAAAGTCAAACCCAATCCAACAGTGATTATCCTGTGGACAGAGATGTCCAGCAAATGCAGTCATGGGGCACCTGGAGCTTTCTCTGTGTATGAGAGGGGAACACTGAAGAAAATCAACATGGGAAGAAAATTGGCTTCAGGAGAATAAACAATTGGTTCTCTCAAAGCTTAAAGCACCGGAGGAATGGTCACAGAATGGAGATGATCCGGTGCCACCCCCTGCTCCATCCAGCAGGGGCACCCAGAGCAGGGGGCCCAGCAGCGCAGG